>JAQQZX010192980.1:0-18242 GCA_030068355.1 Notoglanidium maculatum
TTTTACACTTTTTTGTTTACTACATAATTCAGTATATGTGTTGCTTCATAGTTTGAGGTATTCAGTATTGTTTTACAGTGTAGAAAGCAAACAAAAAGAAAAACCTATGAAAGAGAAGGTGTGTCCAAACTTTTTTCTGGTAGTGTATATGTTTGCTTCATTTACTTAATAACCAACAACAATTATTTACAAACATTTGTAAAGGTTGGAGTAAAATATAATAGCCTATTGACTAATAATTTGACTAAACATTTTTCATGTAAAGTGTCTTTTTTTGCAGGTTGTTGAAAGTCATCTTTTATAAACCTGTCCATGTGATGTCACATCAGCAAATATATAGCTTACTTTTAATAAAAGCTCTGTCTTCTGCATGAATGATCTCATGATTGGATATGCACACTGTTGCACATTTTACAAATAAATATGGTAAAATTGACACGTCTAAAACTGAAATTTGCCAAAACAGCTTTTAAAATAGAACAGAAATGTGTGTACAGTCAGCATCCATGATACAGTCTGTTATACAGCCCGTAGAGTTATTTCCTCTCATAATAATAAAATAACAAATTGTTTAGGGAATTATAAGGAGAAAATTTTAATTGACTTCTTAAAAACAAATTGTGAATTTTTTTTATGCTTACTGTCTTCTTTGGTGGTGAAGATGACGGGTTTACTCCAGTCCCCCCATTTATAAAAATGCTCATGAGAGCCACATCGTACACGAGCTTTGTACTCAGTCAAAGGCTGCAGATCTGCCAAGAATACTGAGGTCAGTCCTGGTCCTTTAAATGTTTCCTACAGAGAAAAAATATTTTAATGAAACAATATGTAATAATTATAAGACTCTTGGAGGTGAGTTGGACAGTAAGCAATGATGGGGACCAGTTCCTGCTACCACCCCAGAGTTGACTATTTTCCTATAGCAGCACATCCCCAAATGTTTAGTCCTCTTACAAACAGCAATTTCCCAACAAAATTTTTTCTAAAAACAACCTATCATACATTTTATTATTTTTTAGTTACATATAAGATCTCCAAAACCCAAGTTAGTCATTCAGTCAAAATCAGTATTCCTCATCACCTCAAATGTAACCAATCTTCAAGATATTTTTGTGTGTGAAGTTTCTTTCAAAGCAAGTTTTTTGTCTAAGAAACAGTTCACATATGCTCAAATAGTTTTGTGGTCCTGCATGTCTGACACTGTTGTAGTACATCACAGAGCTAAAAACACTCCAACATTAAGCTGAATCACATGACAGAATCAGAATCAGGTAGGAGGTGTGGCACAAAGTTTGAAAGCCGACTGTATGTTAGAAATGATGCAAATGATAAAACAGTTCCAGTTTTTAATGTGAATTATTTTACTTTGTGTCCAAATAGTGTTACTGAGCCAGGCAAGGTCTTTTGACAAGTGTTTGTTGCATAATGCTAAACTGTTAGCTATACATTCCACTACATTCTACTACCTTTGCAATCTTTGCACAACATGTTTACATTGTTTACATTTTAATGTCTTGCACAATTTACTGCATTTTTGCACATTACTCTTACCAGGACCGTGTACTTGTTAGCACTGCACTGTCTTTCCGTCTCACTGTCTTAATGTCTTTTACTGCCCTGTCTTGTAATGTTTGGACATGTCTGCTCACGTGAACTTTTTGTAATCCTGCGTAGCTTTGTAGTCTCATGCAGTCCTGTGTTGTTTTTATGTGACACACGTGTACTTTCTTGTAATTCTGTGCAGTCTTATATGTAGCACTATGGTCCTGGAGGAACACTGTTTCATTTCACTAACTACTGTATCACCAGCATATGGTTGAAATGACAATAAAAGCCACATGACTTGACTTGACTTGAGATTCCGTTACTTGTAAGCTACTTTAGCCTTATAGCTGTGTAACTACATTTGAGGGAATGTGAAATGGTGTCCAACTATTTCTCTAATTAGAAGGAGAACACTTACATTAATTATGTCTCCATTGACCTCCACTTGGCATATCATTGGAAAGGAACTATACTTCGGCAGTCTTTGCCATATCCACTCAAGGGTTGCATTTCTTGCAGTAAACAGAGTGGTGGGAGTGGTCGGTGCTTTCAGGCGCACTACAGAAACAATGGAACATGTTGGTTACTAATACAGAAGGAAGATGAGAAATCTCTCAGGCTTTAAACTAAGAATTAACAGTTCAAAGAATCATGAATAGTAGAGCACAAACTTCCATGCTGTACATTACCCCTGTATTTTGGATCAGCTGTGTCAAAGATTATTTTTGTGCCAAGGATATTTTTGGCGGTTAGGGTCCAATTCATCACTCCTGTGTCTATGGTCTGGTTCAGAACACAAAGCCTTGGTGTACAACTCCTAAATGAGACACATAATAAAGCATTATGAACATTCCTTTGAAGGAGAAAATAAAAGTAGACACAACTGTATGTTTATAGTGTTTCTTGGTGTGAATGAATGTGAAAGAGTTAAAACTTTTCTGTTTAGTGCATCTGGTATTTGGCAAAAATATGGCATGAGCCAAAAAAAATAAATAAATAAAAATCACAAATGCAACTGTTTGTCTGTCTTTGTCTGCCTTTGTGTGTGTGTGTGTGTGTGTGTGTGTGTGTGTGTGTGTGTGTGTGTGTGTTTGTGTGTGTGTGTGTTACAGTATGTGCAAATTTTAAATAATTCAGTTTCAAGACCCAATTAAAAAAAATAAACTTCAGGTGCCAAATCTTCAATCAGCAGCAGCTGACTGAGACAGTAGAGTGTCCCTGGGCAGGTTACTGGAAATAAATCTACATTTTTAAATGCTTCAAAGGAAACTGGGTGATCATGGTCTGCAAATTCTGCAAAAACCTGTGAAGCTATTTCAGCATTTCACAGAAACTTGTGGAAAAATGTCCAGGTATAACTGAGTGAGACTCACTAGCAGGGATGTCAAATCTCAAACTTTTCCTGGGCCATATCAACATATTTTTGAGATCCTGAAGGGCTCTAAATGAAGTCTTTTTTTTAAGTTTTTTTAAAATAATATATTTACTAAAACCAATAATCTAGGCTCTAAAATTTGTATAGGATGTTTGTAGAAAAAGAAGGACTAACAGAAACAATTTAAGTATATGCATTGTTAGGTAATAACATTTATTATTCTTTTATTTTTTTTAATGAATGCATTCTTTTGATTAATTTAAAATGTCTTGCCATGCTACTGCAACCAACATGAAATCATGTCAGCTAAGGTACAGAGTTTTATTGAAAATCACCCAGATCAACCTGGATTGGTTCACCAGCTGATCTCGATCAGGCAGCTGAATGCTTAGAGTCAGTGTTCCACTACACTCTAAATAATTCAGCCACACTAATTAATAGAGGAAAAATTGCACCCTGGTATAATGATTACACTTGCATATAACAGACCATTGGAAACTTAGAACACAAATGGTGTCAAATCAAATCGGTAGTATTTCAAACTGCATGGAAAGAGAGCCTTATTAACTATACTTATTAACTTAATTTACTGCTGCTAGATGAGCATATCTCTCCACCCTAATAAAAGATAATGAAACTAATCATACATTCTTACTTAATACAGTAGTAATTTGATACTTGATACTTAAGTACAAATTCAAGGTCCTTGAACTTTACTTGAATATTTCAATTTTTAATTTCAGTCAAGTATTGCACTTTTTTCTCCACTATATTTGTCTGACAGCTTTAGCTACTAGTTACTTCTCAGATTACAATTTTTCATACCCTTCTTGTCAAATCACTTGGCAGCAGTGCAATGCAAAAAAAACCATGCAGATGCAGTTCAATAGCTTTAGTTAATGTTCACATTAAACATCAGAATGAAGAAAAAGTGTCATCACTGTGACTAATCATCACATGGATTTTGGTACCAGAAGGGTTGATTTGAGTATTTCAGACCGTTTAGGTGAGTCTGTGCCCATGATAGCCTCAGATTCTTGTTCTTGGCTGACAGGAGTGGAACCCAGTGTTGTCTTCTGCTGTTGTAGCCTGTCCATCTCAAGGTTCAATGTTTTGTGCATGCTGAGATGCTTTTCTGCTAATACAGTGTAATTATTTGAATCACAATACCCTTTCTTGGAAGCTTGAACCAATCAAGCCATTTTCATCTATTATATTTTATCAAAAAGGTTTTTCCACCTATAGAACTGTCTCTCACTCAATGTTTTTTGTTTTCTGCAAGATTCTGTTTAAATGCTACACACTATTGTTTGTGAAATTTCCAGGAGATCTGCAGTTCCTGAAATACTCAAAGCACGCTTTCTGGTACCAACATCTATGCCACAATCAAAGTTACAAAGATCACTCTTTTACATAATTCTGACATTTGATGTGAACATTAACTGAAGCTCTTGACCTGTATACATGATTCTTTGCATTGAACTGCTGCCAGATTAAAGCATTGTTGAGTGCAATGTCACTACATAATGCAGAGAAACCAGCTTATACTTGACGTTACCTCTAGGTTGACCTCTTGTAACACCTTGCTGACTAAATGTGCCAGTGGGTGAATAAATCAACTGTAGTTAGTCCAGAATGCACTAATGATTCCTTACTTGAACCAAAAGATTTGATCACATCAACCCTATCTCATACACACTGGACTGGCCCCCAGTAAAAGTTTTGCGTTGATTATCAGATACTATTAATGACCTATGAAGCACTGAATTGTCTCGCGCTCCAATTCCTAAGCAAACGTTTGGTGTATTATGATCCACCATGCCTGCTTTGATAAAAAGGTTGCTGACTATTTATTTGTACCTAGAATAATGAAGACTACAGCAGGGCGTCATGGATTTGCTCCTTGCTACCGGCCCAGCATGTTCTTTATGAACTCCATTTCCCATGAGCACTTGAACTCAACCAACATGGCCGACACACTCCTGGGGATGACGAGTCACACGACTGCTGATTGGATGCAGGTGCACACTCACACACACACTACATAAAGTCAACATTGGCCCTGTTTACACTTGGTTTTAAAATGCGTCTTGAGCATTCAGGTCACCAATGGATTGCTGAGACACGTTGCCATTTACATCTTTGTCCTTCATGGGTCTCCAAGGAGTCCAGCTGACACCTTTTGTTCAAAATTCATTACTGCCTATGTCACTTCCCCTAGAAGGTCAAAGGTCCCCCACACAGTTATATTAAAATCTTAAACCTGCAACATACCTTCCTTATTTTCTTGCACTCCAACCATGTACATTGCTGCTCTTCTCCATTTTTTTCAAAAAAAACAACCTCCGAGTCCAGCATTAATGATGTATTTTCTTGTTATGATTGTTTTGGGTACACATCGGGATGCATTAGCGTTTACAATACAGAAGGTATGTGATTAAATGTGTACCAGACCACCTCAGCAAATAGTCTGATTGAATGTGTCTTGAATGAGTCTTGGAGGTCATTTACACTTGTATTTAGCGCTGTCCAGTTCTGATCATATTGCCCAAGATGCATTTTAATACCAAGTGTAAACGGGGTCTATGTCATTTAGTTTGCAAAGCATTAGTTAGTCTAGCTCCTTGTTGTCTGTTACTGCCAAGCCTTGTTTTAATTGCCACTCTGGTTTTTGACTCTGCTTTTGTAATTTGGATTACTATTTCTGTTTTGCCTGATCCACTCTGTCTGCTGATCGCCTGAATCCTGTTTGTGTTTGGACTCTGAGTTTGCCTGCTGACGTTGTGTCTTTGCCTACGTGAGTTAATAAACACGTTTATTTTTACTGCTACCTCCTAGTTGCGCATGTGTTGAGCCACACCCTGCATGCCTGACACAGAGGGCAGAACTTCTTCCTACAAAGCCCCCCAGTAAGGAACAGCCTTCAAATTAGTGTTTGGGACTCAGACACAGTCTAAGACTGTAAGTCTAGTTTGAAAACCAATTTGTCTAGTATTTTATTAGCTTAGCCTAGTTGTTGTTTAGCTTTTCTATTTGCCCTCTGGATCTGGAGGGTTCACAGGCATAGAGAGTTTTGGGATGTTTTGATACTGAAAATCCTTTCAACCCACTCATTACTGTTTGTCTTTATATAGCTGTGTATGAGTAATGATCCCACTATCTGCTATGACCCAGAAAAGGATGGATTCTCATTTGACTTTGGTTCCCCTCAAGGTTTTCTCCTCATCTCAGGGAGTTTTTCCTTGCCAATATCACTTCTGGCTTGCTCACTGTGGATCTAAATCTATATTCAGATTTTTATAAAGCTGCTTTGTGACAATGTCCACTGTCAAAAGTAACAAAAAAAATTTAAAAAATTAAAACGATAGAAATAATGTTGAATTGAATTAAAAACCTTCACCCAAAAATCTAGATGTCCCATAAACAACAGCATCTTTTAAGCTTCTTAAAAATGTATTTGAGCTCACCAACAAAATTAAAGAAAAATCACAGTGATTATTTTTATAGTGTTGCTTTGTTAGCTTCCTACCTTCCGTTGATGGAGTACTCTGTGCGCCTGACAATTTCTGAAATGCTTGCTTCTTGCCCATCAATCCAGTGACACTCCACGGAACTGAGATCTCGAGTCTCACATGTAATGCTGTGGTCAGCAGGAACATCTGCAATAACCACTCACGTAAGACTTTCAACACCAATGCTTATTAAACAACCAATCTGATTAATACAATATGCTACTAATATCTCACATATCACTGGACAGCGGCCAAGTAGTTTAAATGGTTTTAAAACTATTTTGTCACATCATTGCATCTTGGCTTTTAACCACATTAATGCACAGTAATGGTTGGAAGAGAAAGTATTATAAGAATAAGGTTCTTGTCCAATATTGTAATCTTCTAGCTTCACTGATGCTCCAAACTTGCAATTAAAAAACAACGGTAGCTATGACCCCAAGTGTATTTGACAGATTGGAGGTGTATTTAACTGATGACTGTGTAATTATTCTACTATTCAAATAAACAATGTCTCATATACAAGCAGCCCTGAACACTAAGCTCACTTGAATTCTTATTTGCTCCAAGAACATGAAAGGTATTTGCAAAAAAAAACAAAACAATATATCTCAATCTCTTACAAACTTTCTTCCATTGTTGGGTCAGACTCAAAAAGTAACTTGGAGAAAACAACCTTCGCAGGAACACACATCCATTGAGATTCTGGGAATATACTGGTTTATACTTACAGCCAGTGTAGTAAGTGGCGCCTTCATCCTTGCATTTTATATCAAAGCCCTCTGGTGGAGATGGGTGAGGATGTTGGATAGGCTTTGTGACATAAGTCCGGTTGCTGATCCGAAATATAAACTCAGTGGATGTGAACTGTTCATCATTTAGGATGCAGCAGAACCTGATGCCCTCACTAACTAGTGAAACATTATTTTGAGGATACACTTTTACATCCTTTATGTCAGGTATGTCCTTTCCTGAAGGGTGAAGAAGAAATAAAATACACTATTTCTATATTTGAATAACACTTTATTTACAGAGCAGGATTCATATAAAATAATCCCCACTAATATGTTCGGTAAACATATTTTAAGCAATTGCCAACTCTTTTCCACCTCAAATTCACTCTTTATAATGTAAAATAAAAGAAATTGCTGTCAGCATGTAACACTTCCTGGTCTCCCCCATACTACAGCACAATGGAATGATCCATTTCTATAAAAACACGTGAAAGTGAAACACAACACGCTAAAGTTTGAATCCTAATGTTGCTAGTTTTCAGAGGAACGCAAGAACATTGGTGGACAAGGTGCACATTCATTTGAAAACAAACAAAGGTATGCAACTCTGGTATATTTTGTTCCTATGCTAATCCACCCTAGTACTCCTAAGGCTCTCCAGAGTGATGAATGAGCCCTGGAAAACCCCTGCAGCTGGCAGATACTAGGCCTTCCCCACTCTTCTCCTGATTGCTGAAAATGAGGCTGGAATTTCCCGACATTTCTTACAGTCCCCACCTCTACTGCAGAGATTTATTTTTGGTGTCACTAGAACATCATACACAAAGTAGGAACTTAAGCTGAGTTCCCTGCTGTTTCATGGCTACTGCTTTTAAATGTTTCTTCTCCTCCTCCACCATCTGGATCTCCTTCTGAACCAAGCTACAATGCTCCCTGGGGTTTGTTGTCTTTCATCTTGGCCTAGTAATGCAGCCCAGTCCAATCCTACCCTGGTTCACTGTACCAACAATGTCAGCATAATTCAGCTTTTCTTCTGCCTCTCTCAGTGCACTGATAGCTGACCACCTGTGGCCTGTCTGGATATTAATATCTACCTGGTGTAATGCAGACTTCCTCACTGTAAGGTGGCATCATGACCTGACATGCTTTAGCCACCTTGTATACTTCCACCACAGATGTTATTGGGAGCTACAGCTTGCTCCCTCAGCTGTAAAGAACTAAAACATTTTGGGATTGACATCCATCTTCTCAGGAAGCTGATAATTTTCCTCTCCAGTGCTTTAACTGTGGGAAAGGGGAACTCCAGCCTGGATGGGACCCTATGCGGATAGCCAGAGGCCTTGAAACTTCAGGAAGTCCACTTACATTTTACACATCTTAGATACAAATCTAAATGTTACATTTTTTTTTTGCATCTGTTCATGCAGTGTCACAATGTGGCATGATGCACATGGTGGAATTTATTATCTGATCTTCCAACAATACAGTGAAAGCCTATCTGTTGTATGTCTGTTGAACTTTAAGGTTTTAGAAGAATGTATGCAAATCAACATTTTCACCAGGTTAAAAGAAATAGTTTAGATATGGATACAAAAAAAAAACATTCTCTGAGGTCAGGGATTGATAAAAACAAACCTTTTCGAGGCTTGGCATATATCTTATTTATCCTGTTAATTATTCATCTTCCCTAATCCACTTGGCTACATAAAGCACATCTTTAACAAGCAGCAGGCAGATTTTCCCTCTCATACTGCCTCATACACACAGGTGAGCCAATCACACATGTCACCATTTATTAATGAACAGCGTAGACATTGCAATAACATGCAAGGGTAATGAAATTAAAAACAAATTTTTAATTAGAGTCAACTCTCAACATTCACCTAAAAGAGTTGACACAAAGAGGTGACATATCACTAGTTCCTTTAATAGCACACTGTGTGTTTGTGTGTAAAAAAAAATGTGATCCCATTCAGGCTTTCATGCACTTCTTTCTAAGCTCAAAGAATTCAAATTAATACGTACCAGGTAAAGTTTCCGGATGTGTCCAGGCACTAGTGTGATCATGCTCTCTGTAACGCAGCTGGACAGAATGTGACGTACACTGCAGTGGTATTGGTGAAGTCCAGGTCCACTTATAATGGCCCGTTTGATTAGCCTTCAATTCTATTGTCTCCTAACAGATGCAGCAGATGGAAAAAAAAGCAAAGCTTCACTTAAAAATCTACTTTTTCACAAAATGTATGAGCTGATGGAGTTCAAGAACTCAGCAAACCTTTTTTTAAAAGCGACACATATTTCCCCTCAGTTTTAGAGTCAAGTAATTAGTAGGCCTGCCATAATTATGGAATTTTGATAGATAATTTATTGTCACATACTGTTTTTAGTGATTTCCAGGGGTAGAAATCTCTGTATTTTCAGAATAAAGAAACTGTATTTCATTAATGCACTGAAATACTATTTTGGAAATATTTTACTCAACTATTGTAGTTGAACAATTGCACTTTTACTCAAGTAAATTTACAAGAAAAAAACACATTTACTAATTTCGATCTTATGTAAGATTCTTAGTACAAGCTATGACATCAGATTTTTTTTGCTGATTCTATTTTCTCTTGCCCAGCTTTTTATTTGTATAATTTGTTAAAATTAAAACTCACATCAATGTGAAATTAAAGTGTACATAACTGTGATAATCTGGTCTTTGAGCAAAAGCCAACAAATCTAAAGAAACATGTTGAGCGAAATTAGCGTTAATGGTTCATTCAGCACAAAAGTGGTCAGAGCATCAAAGCAACCGGAATTCTCTCATTTTCTACATGAGTCAACATCTCTCAGCGGGCGGCAGCATCACCACTGGTGGCATGTCTTGGGCAGTGGGGGCGTCAGAATAAAGTCGAAGTCCAGGCAACTTTATGGTAATGAGCTATGATGCAATTTTGTTCCAACCAATTGGAATATAGAAGTGCTCCGCTGTACAGAATACTTAGGAAGACAGCTGTGTAAATTTTTGCTCCTTTCAAACCATTACAAATTAAACCAGAGGAAAAATTAATCGTTGCAATGGTAGGTTTCCCCATTATTTATGATGGTTGCTTACAAAAAAAAGAAGCATGGACCAAGTCACAACATGCAAACGGCTTTTAATTAGTTTATGTCGTCGGTTTACTTTCTTACTAAAAATGTATTCATAATTGTTTATTATTTTCCTTCACCAATCAGTTTTTACCTTCATGTTTAAAAGATTTCATGAAATTAACTTATAACCTACTTGTGGTCAGTTGGCACAAAGATACCAGTTGACACATCTGTTGGCATGTCTCTCACGTTTGTTTTGCGGTCCCTAAAGTTAGAAAGACAAAGCATTCCGAACAAACTTGTAGCCACATATTTCATCTACGTCACAGAGCATTAACGAACTGGGACAGTGTGACTGGCAGGGCAGCCAAAGTAAATTTTGATGCTGTCACCACTTTTGGTCAGAATCTACCATAAGCTGGGTACATTTGCTAGCTAGTTGTTTTGTTGATGACCACTGGCTCTGGGTTTCTGAGAAGTAGCATTTTTGTGCTGGAATCAAATTGCTCTCATAACTAGCTCTTCTATGATCTAAAAAGCATGGCATAGGTTGAAGGAAAAGCCTCGACTTGGTTCCTATCCGAAAGGAGAATAAAATAAAGACATCCACTTACATTATGAATCAGTTTCTCTTGCTCAGTATGGAAAATCTTAACGTCGTAGGTGACTTTGTCTGGTGTGATGCTGTTGGCGAAACCATCCTTCCACTCAATATGCAACTTCCAAACACCCAAATCATCCAAGTCACCTTCTGTGTAAACTTTCACTTCCTCGGGGACACTTAGTGAATCTGCTGTTAACAGGATTGTACAAATAATAACATCTTGCCACATAAAAATATGAAAACTAACAAGTAAGACCAGCATAAATTCAAAAATACCTGTACATGAAGCTTCTAAACCTTACACATGAGCTTTATTGGACAGGATAGATTTTATTTCTGTGCTGATCAGCAATGTCGGATTTTCGTCCACCCTTGAGAGACTTCCTGCCCCATAATGCCTGTTTTTCCCCTGTAACTCAAGGCCAGGCTACTTGTTTGGTCCTGCTCTGATATACATCTCTGTAATTCTAGGAGCAGATGCTTCCGCTTGTGCTGGAAAACAAGTCTGATTGATGCTACACACTGTGTTAACTTGTTTTGTGTAGGTGTGTCTGTTTTTTTTCTTGTTACAAAAAATTATATAGTAATGTTTTGGAAAAGTCTCAAATATCTAGTGATTATGGGTCACGTTACTGTACCTCACTGTCTTTATATGTATGCTGTTAGAAGAAAACAGAACATAGAAACGCTCCCTATTTTGGCAAAGCTGAACCTTAATTAATCAGCTTCATGCGGTAAAGTGAAAGAGGAGTTAGTCTGATTTTATACACAGATTATAGTTTTGAGTGTAAATGGCTTATTTATTTAAGTACCTACCAAGTTAATGAACATATTGTGAAACTCAGTCATTTCATATGAATGACTTGAAAGACATCAAAACATCCATAAATTAAGACAAATAAGACAATTTGCATTTTATTTGGTTTTGAGGGCAGGGCTAAATGTTAACCAGCTGTGCCATGAATGTACTTAATAATTTACAGGTAATTGGCTTTTACCAACCTACAGACATAGGTAAAAGTAAAAAAAAAATTATTATTACAACTTTTGCAACTCTGGTGGAGTTGTCATGCTCGGTTTGGTAACACAAACACTGAACACCAGAGAACAACGAAAGGAGGAAACAAGGAACACTGGGGCTACTAAATAACAGCCAGGGTAAATATACAAGGTGGAGCTATGAGCAAACCAGGAAGTGGAAGAAAAACTGGAAGATCTATTGACAAAGACTAGAGGTGAAGTGTGAACGGATAAACCAACTATGATGGATAAATAGTATTTTTTGTGTGTCTGTGTGGGACATCAATAAAATGTCTGGATGTCCCCTCATGATCTAAAAGAAATGATATAGATTTCTCCCTCATGTGGGCCTGGCATGTGATTGATAGAAATCTATTCTCACTGAGTTGCTTTTCTTACTGTCCTTGCAAGGCATGTGGTAGGATTATACACCCCCAGTCTTAACACATTTAGCCTAAGATGTTCTTCACTTTCTAAAATTGGAAAAGAATTATCATTAATTAACATTAATATTAAATAATAGGGGTGTAATGATACACTCCGATCACAATTCGATTCATGACACTGGATTCATGATTCAGTTTGATTAGACTTTGGATAAAATTTGAATGAAGAAAAATTATGACCTAAAAGACCTCCTTTTCTATTTCTGAATCATAAACAATAACTGCAATAGCTCCAAAATTGACTAAAATCTGTGATTCCGTAGCCTTTTTCTGGGGGCCTGTAGCTCTCTCTGTCGATCGCATTTAAAATGATTATAACATGGTTGTATAACTATAACCGTTAACCCTCTGGAAGCCAAGACCAAAAATGATTTGGATGATACTACACTTGATGCTCATCAGCAAATTCGGATTATACAGTGAAAAAAAAATATTTGTGAGCCCCATGGTGGATATGTAGATTCCATGTTGCTCCTGAGCAACGCTGTGTTCCAGAAGGTTAATGCAAGTCGGTCATGATCTGAAGCTATCTATATATTTTAACTCTATCGATTGTGCAGATCTCTATCAGATTTCTATGATGCACACTATAACAATTTTGCATCACGATGCATTGTGTCACAATGTATCATTACACTCCTATTAAATATTGAGTTCTGCTGAAAAGTATATTAAATCATGGGACCCCTGTCAAAGAGCACATCCAGCTGCCTGTTCCCCAGTAAGTAAGTGTGTAAGTTAACATATTAAGTTAACATCTCCTGCTCTGTTGGTGCACATTAATGTATCACAACACAGCTGACTACAATCACACTATAACCACATTTTTTATTATTATTGTATTTTTCTGTTTAGATTCTTTAATCCTTTGTTGGATTTTCCTTTATATGCTCCTTCCTTGAATGTATGTCAATTATTGCTTCTTTCTAAAAATGATTGAAAACCAATAAAAACAGTTTTTAAAAAGATGGCTGGAGAAAACCACACATTGCTGATTCAGACCCGACAGGAAATTATGAGCCAATCAGTAGTGCATAACTGCAGTCTCACAGACTGACGATGTGAAGTCTTGCTGTAGGCCCACTTAAAGTTAACTGCACCTTCAATTACAACTATGGTTATAAAACCAGCAGGCAGGGACCTAAATTATTTTTACTAACTCTATAGGATGTAAAACATAACTATGTGATTACAGCAGTTTTTTTGGGACAATTTTTCAAAAGGGGCTCAGTCTGTGGGACCAGCACCATCTGAAAATAGTATGTAGATCAGACAGAAGAGTAGGCCTAGAGAATGGTTTGAGAAGTAGGCCTAGAGAACGGGATTGCAGCTTAGGATAATGTGTGCATTTGGATATTTAGATGTGTAGGTTTTTTTCTCAGCTGTGGTATAGACTCACCATCCTGTTTTCCTTGCACGATCAGCACTGAAATCGCAGCACGCAGAAACCACACACATACACGGGCCATGACAGGACAGCACACACAATGTCTCGCCCTGGTCTGATTAGATGATGAATAAGAATGTGCTGGGGAAACAAAACAAGGAGTTTTAGTGAGTATGAGTTTGGAGCAAAGCCCACTATTCCCTGTTGACAGGAAAGTTTGAGCTTCCTGCTATAGTTTGGATTTTTGGCCAGCAACTACTTGCACTTTTCACATACATTGTTACTCATATTCATTGTAACAACTCATGCAAAACAGTTGTTAGTTCAAGTGATCTGAAGTGCTGGATAGTATTTGTCAAATCCACTTACATATTTTATGCTGTGAATGTGTGTTAAATGATTTGGTGTGGATCTTCCACATGACCCTAGGGCATTTAGCTTAAAACACAGCATCATCACAACATATAGCTTGCTCAAAGCTATCAGTTCATAATCAACACTGAGCATCAGGCAATAAACAGAGATCTAATATCGGTATTGTTTTAAAAAAGCAATACAACAAGTGGCAAAAAAAAAAAAATCCAAGTGGCAACAGTGCATTGCTAGTTGTTTTATAGCTACACTTGGAAGTACACATAACTTTCATTAGCAGAATGTGAATTAAACAATGACATTTAGTGGATTTAGCTTCAAGCCCAATTCCAAAAAAGTTAGAACACTGTGTAAAACAAATAAAAACAGAATGCAGTGATTTGCAAATTTGATGTACAATCAATTGAATACAATACAAAGACGTGATAATTACTGTGTAACAGATAAACTTTATTCCATTTTGTAAATACTCTATTCACCCATACTGAATTTGATGCCTGCAACATGTTCCAAAAAAGTTGCAAGAGAGACATGTTTACCACAGTGTTACATCACCTCTTCTTTAAACAACAATCAGTAAGTGTCTGGGAACACCAGGAGGACACTAATTGTTGAAGTTTTGGAAGTGAAATTCTTTTCCAATCTTTTTTGATATACAACTTCAATTGCTCAACAGTACGGAGTCTCCGTTGTCGTGTTTTGTGCTTCATAATGCACCACACACAGGTCTGGACTGCAGGGAGGCAAGTCGAGTGCTCACACTCTTTTACTAACAGTAAAACTAACATGTGCAGAGTGTGGCTTGGCATTGTTTTGGGGGTATAAGCAGGGAATGGCAGCATATGTTATTCCAAAACCTGTATGTACCTTTCAGCATTAATGGTGCCTTCACAGATGTGTAAGTTACGCATGCCATGGGCACTAACACAGCCCCATACAGTCACAGATACTGGCTTTTGACCTTCGCGCTGGTAACGATCTGGATGGTTTTTTTCTTCTTTAGCCTGGAGGACATGACGTCCATGATTTCCAAAAACAATTTGAAATGTGGACTCGTCAAACCACAGCATACTTTTTTACTTTGCATCAGTCCATCTCAGATTAGCTAAGGCCCAGAGAAGTCTGAGGCATTTCTAGGTGTTGTTGATATCTGACTTTTGCTTTGCATTTGTAGATGCAGCGATGAACTCTGTTTTTCCATCAAGAGTTTTCCGACGGCTCGACGGTCATGGGCATTCAGTGTAAGTTTTCGCCCTTGCCCCTTACATGCAGAGATTTCTCCAGATTATATGAATCTCTTGATGATATTATGGTTTGTAGATGGTGAAATCCCTAAATTTCTCGCAATCGAATGTTGAGAAACCGAAATGTTGAGAAATTGTATGTTGGTGAACCTCACCCATCCTTGCTTGTGAATGTTGATGTCCCTTTCATACCCAATCATGACACTGATCACCTGCTGCCAGTTAATCTGTTCACTTATCTGTGGAATGTTCCAAACAGGTGTTTTTTGAGCACGCCACAACTTTCCCAGTGTTTTGTTGTCTCTGTCCCAACTTTTTGGAATGTGTTCCAGGCATCAAATTCAGAATGAGTGTAATTGCATCATTGCATTCTGCATTTATTCATGTTTTACACAGCATCCCAACTTTGTTTGAATCGGGGTTGCAGTGTTCCGAAAATATATTCTTTTAAAAAGCAGTTTGACTACAAACAAACAAACAAACAAACAAAAACCATTATCACTATAGTAGGGATAGCTAGTAATCAAATTTCCGGCTAGCTAAGTTAACCAAATAAAGTTAGCAAAAAGCTGGTGTCATATATTAAAGCAACAGTAAACAAGAAGTCTACATTGTATTCAAAGTACAAGACCAAGATAGCCAGCTAATTCTCAGAAACTTGTGACTGCACAAGAGATGTTCTTTTCACATCAGAAAAAAAGCTGAGGCAATCAAGATTACGGGTCTCCCAGGGACCTGACATTGACCCAACGTCTGTTTTGAGGATAACGAATGTTGGTCCAAGATCAGTTTGCACTCTAAAAAAATGGTACTAAATCTTTCTTTGTCACTGGCACGGTACCCCCAAGGACAGATCTTCCATAACTTTGATATGTATCTTCCACCTTCCAAATGTGAATATAGCGTACCTTTTAAAATGATACAATGGAATGTAATTAATATTTAGAGTAAAACTTTCAATGTATAAAGAAAACACAGAAAACAATATTTTGTACCCTTGTTTCTGAAAATGCACATGGTTTTTTGACACAACTGGGAAACTTTTAATGTTTGAGAAAACAGGAAATGTTCATTCTAATTTTAAAAAGTCTGAAAGTGAAAAAAAACAAAAAAAAAAACAAAAAACAAAACCCAACTGGCCCTACGTTGTCTTACCAGCAGTTCATTTTCCAAAGAGATTTCTTCTGGGATTTATTAAATAAGCATGTAAATAAATGTCTTGTGGGGTTTTCCACAAGTCAGTCAACAATCCAGGGATACACTGCCAACAAACATAGGAAATATCTTAAACATGCTATTGGGGGAGCAAAATTAGATTAGATTACTGACTTAAGGACCTTGCAGTTTCCCACAGCATCCCTGGATCATTCTAGATTATTTATACAGTTACAGTCAACCCTAAATGGCGGTCTATTACTCATATAAAGCACTTCATTCACCGACATGTACTTTGGCACTGAGGTGGTACACTTAAGGGTACATCTTTTGTATCTTATATGTATGGATAGTGTATGTATATAGTATGGATATTACACCTTAAAGCTTTATGCCCGTTAACATGCACCTTTCCAGGTAGAAAAAAGGCTAACACTCAAAAGCTACAGAAACAGAGTCAGTTTGTCCAGTCCAGTAGCTCTAGGAAGAAAACACATCTATATGATTGAGTCAGAAATACAGACTCTATATTAAGAGCTGGGTTACATATAGCTTCGGAATATCGAACCATCACGTTAAACATACTGATTATAATATTAGATTACTTGCAGCCAGACTCTAAAAGTCTTTAAAGTAATAAACTAGCTATTCATGTTGCGCAGTTAAAGAGCCAAAATCCGGATCTGAATCCATTCTGAAACCAAGTGCATCTGTATCTTTTCACAACCAACATACCGGGAAGTTGGTCGTCTTCTTTAAAATGTCGCAGGCTGGAACATGGTTCTTCCTTAATGTAAAGAAATGAAATAAAAAACAGAAATAAAGAAACAGCAGAAGAATGGAGCGTGGACTTGTAGTGAGTGTTAAAGTGTAGGAAATGTGTTTCCATAGATAAACGCAGAAATGGGAGTGTTTCACTAAGAGGAGGTTCATACTGGAAGAGGAAGGCTCGGTTCCTGGGAAAAGGAAACGATTGTGTGTTGAGTAACAGCTCTGTGCAGGACCGCAGGCGATTTTAAACACACGAATACACCTCCACAGCCTCAGCGTCTGGTCTTAATACAGCGGACAAAAACGGCTAAACTACCCGGAATTGTATAGGACTATTATTCTAATGAACTTTCCATAACAGCAGCTCTGACACAAAAGTGCAGCTGAAAATCCAGGTTTATTATCATAGTTATAAAAACGATGGTTTCCGTAGCAGCAGCTTCCACACAGAGACCTACTGCAGATGCTCCACATAAACAGATCTTCAGATTTCTCACCCGCACTAAACACTTAGCACACATTGCCCCTCTCCTCTCCTCTATAACCTCTACTGGCTTCCTGTTCTGTATAACCTTTAATATAAAAATATTCCGTTTAGATTAAAGCACTCCATGGCTATGCTCAAAATGTTATGGAATTACTTCTGCCCTACTCTCACATTTGTAATCTTAGAGCTTCATTTTCCGGTCTGTTGTCTGTCCCAAAATTTAAACTCTTTATAAATTTGGAGTCAGTGAATCACTTTTATTATTATTATTATTTTTTTTTTTTATTTCCATAAAAAATGTATACAAAATAAAAAAACACTCTAAAACCCAATAAAAAGAGGTGTGTCTCATGCGTCCAGTGTAGTAATAATAATATCTGGTGTAGATTTGGAGTCAGTGGGTCACATGACATGGAAGCTATGGAATGAAATTGAATTACACTGGTCAACAGTGAAAAAAAGGTCTAACTTTTTATAGCTGATCTAGGATAATTTTAATGCACTAAATCCAA
>JAQQZX010193074.1:0-18233 GCA_030068355.1 Notoglanidium maculatum
GAGAGAGAGAGAGAGAGAGAGAGAGAGAGAGAGAGAGAGAGAGAGAGAGAGAGAGAGAGAGAGTCAGCCAAAAACATGTATACACACTTCAGGAACACTTCTACACATAAATGTCTGGAAGCTAATGGCCACCACTTTGAACACCTCATGTAATTGTCGAGGCCGAAGGTAACTTGTATTAATCTAGTGATGTCTGAATAAATTTAGTATTAAAATATTTATACAAATTTTTCTTTTCTGGAAGTGTGTGTACATTTTTTTGGGCTGACTCTGTATAAAAAAGCCTCCTTTTTGCTCTCCCATGCCAGTGCTTTGTAACTGTAATAGGTAAAGCTCTGACTTTAAGTTTGAAGAAAGAGGAAGGGGAAGTTGTTTGTTTTAGTGACTTTAAAAGAAAGAAAGTAGGAGAGGTTGGTGAAGAAACAATTGTTTACAGCTGCTATAAATATATGTGTCATGTCAGTACACTTTAAGTACATATGAATATAAAATCAAGAACTGGCAAAGGATGTGCAGTAAGAATGTGCTATTATTGGAAAATAATCAATTTTGGGATTAACTATAACTCTGCTTCACATCAGGCCTCATCACGCTACCGCGTCTCTGATTATGTTCCTGCACCGTGCTTTAATTTTTCTTAATATAGCACCTGCTCTGTATCTTCTGTGACCCGTTTCCTTGCATGTAAGTTTCTAAATGTATCAACAAAGAGTGATTTTACATTAAGACTCAACAGGCATAGATTTTATAGAGATACCGTATGGGTTTTATATGGAATTTCCTCTATGCAGTAAAGCAGTATGATCTCGCACTTAAATGTTCGTAACGGTTTGTGCAATGCAGTTTCTATGAAAAGTGCAGTTGCCGTTTTCTTATGACTCATGAACACACAATCTAACAAAATTCAACCAAGTCATCTTTACTTGCTCAAATTTGTGGCAATTTCTCAGCAGTATTGCGCAATGCATAGACAGTTACTGGCCTCTTCAGATAACAGACAAGCTTTAGGATAACAGATATGCTTGTATTTTAATCAAATTCATTCTGATTCATGACTTCACTTAAGCGTACTGCTAATTTAGTACAATTTATATGGCACAATTAGCATTTTTATCAAAGGCAGCATTGCAGCATTCTGCAGTTATATATACTGCATACTCTACATATTATGTAACATTACTCTTTTTTAATGTTAATTAGAGCTCATCATTGACAGTTGTAGACTATCACAAACCTGTTTGGATCTCTGCAAACAAGACTGCTTTGAAACTCTTCTGTCAACAAGTTGAAATTCAAAGACAGGGTGGAGTGGGTTTGTGACGTGCCTGACAAAATCAATATTGCCTTAAGCCTTTTCCGGGTCCTGGTTTAACGGATCAAATATAAACTGTCACTGATGGAATGAATATGATTTTTAATATGAACTATTGTGGATTTATGATATCAATTATGATCCCAATTATGTCCATTTCATTTCCAGGTTGTAACACTAAAATACGGCAGGTGTATTAGAATGTACCATGGCTGTCAGGTGCCCTTAACGTGCTTCCAAGCACTTGCGTTCAAACTCCCTTCCTTTTTCTGTGATAAATTATAAGTACGATCCTCCAGTTATCAAAATTTAGGGTAGCAAACTCTTCCTTCTTCTTCTTTGTGTTCTTTGTCATCCTTCTGGTGCTTTCTTTCATGCTTTTACACTGCCAGATGTAAAAACATGAAACATGGAAGATGACCTATAGAGGTTTGTCCGTTCTGTGCTGCTGTAGCGGCGCAATATGGCGGCTCCGTAGAGGTGGACCTGCGCTTATAATATATATTATCATATAATTATCATATCAGTACAGTAGAACATCTCCTGGTTAAGAAAAGCTCACTTTTTACAATGTAAATTGCTGTCTGTACTGAAATCAGGATCATTTTTACTTGACTAGAAGTTAAATGTATATTTCCAGAGACTTGCTCACAGAGCTTATACGATGTTCCAATGCAGTGGTTCACACAGAACCTAAAGCTTCTATGAGATCTTGAAGAGGAATTCAAACATTACCTTTCATGGAATACTTGTCCATGTACCTGCAGAATGTTACAGCGGTCTAGTTAGCATGTGCGGACGACACACAGATATAAGCAGGACGTGGTGCATAATTATGTGGTCTAAAAATAACAGTGGCTTCTATGTGATCACTTATGTCTTAATATACAATAAAATGGAAAGCCAAAAGTCACCATGCTGCAGGCGAAGAAGCTCAAGAGCCAAGGCCCATGTTGCATTTAACTGAAAAATGCATAGCACCATTGCTGTCTGGAATAAAATTTATTTATAGTAAATAAAAGACCACCCGTGCTAATGAGAATGAAGTTGTTCTATAAGAGCATACAGATTATATTATTTCAAGCCATCACCTTATAGTTAGTAGTACAAATAGATTTTTTTAAATAAATTTATTTTAAAAAGATTAACTATTATGTTCATTTTTTTTACACATGCTTATTGCACATACTCTTTATTGTAATTTCAATGTTTACTTAAAAAAAAAACAAATACACAACACTTTATACTACATCCACACCAATTGATTGAATTTTGAAACACATCAGTTTTGCTACATTTTTCCCTGGCATCCATACTAATTTAGAGATTTTGAGCCCCTAAAATGGAGAGTTTTGGAAACGCTGCTGGCCCCGTTTTAGTTTGAAAACTCTGACATTGAGTTTTAGTGTGGATGAGGGAAAACGGAGGCTTTTGGAAATTATGATGCAGACACCAACATTAGCTTCCTTATTGGGTCTTATCAGTCACAACGTATCCTTCCCTGATTCGACACGCTCCTATCACTTGACCCTTTTACGGAACGAAATAAACTGCATCAGCCTCGACTACCAGTCGTGAATGCGACATGGACAATGAATTACAGTCGTCGCTAACCTTGCCGTCTTTGCTTGCAGCTGTTACGCAGTTAAATTCTGCATTTTATAATGCTACAACTGAATACATGCGCAGAAGGCAAGCTATTATTCAAGCCAGCTGCAGCTAACTAACCAACTGCAGAGTAGACAATCTGTTTCCTGCCCAGTGTACATGAATGGTCGTGTGATATGCGTTTTAAGGTGTGTTAGTATGGAAGGAGATTATTTCTTATACGGAGTTTCTGGACAGAGAGCATTTGAGTTTTAAAAACGCTGTTTAAAAACTAAAACAAATGAAAGTGGATGTAGTTCACGCACACTCCTGGGATCAATCTGAATTCAGATACAGATTTGAATATTTGAAGCACTAGACATTTACAGATACATATAAGAAATAAGATTCTGATAAGCAGTTATGCACTTCTGATAATGCTCCCATGCACAATAAAAACTTTGTGCAGAATGATGGTACAAACATGTGTTCGTCAGTTAAAGTAACTGACAGATAGATAATTGCAGTAAGGTTTGGAACAGCCACAAGAAACACTTGACTTTCATAAGCAGGTTGTGTTTGTCTTATTTTTTGAAAACTCGAACAGGAACACATGTCAAAACAGTGGCAGTCCCTCTGCCACTCAAGCTTATTCCCTACCACAAATAATACTAGCTAGCTACATTACCTGTGTGCTAAACAAGCCAGGGTATTTGTTCAACAATTATGACAATCATCTGTTGTTTGCATAGTGGTGCTTCCAAGAATGGGCATCTTAGGCTAGCTGGCTAATGCTAACCATGCAGAGGCTATATTCTCTGCTTAATAGAATTAGCTTTTGCTCAGCAAGACAAAGAATTAGAGGGAACTTTGGTTACTGAAGGAAGGTTCTATGTAGAACAGAGTGTTTTATGGTCATTGTAATGCTTGAAGGTGAAGCTTGCTCCAGTGTCGAGTTCTTTAGCCACCTGCCTGAGCCATCCTGATGTCCTACTTCTGGTTGGAGTCATCAATGAAAACCACTTGCTCCTGTTGAGGATGGCCCCATATGAACTGCCCCAACGTACACCTAGAACTGTGAAGATGGTGTTGGACTGCAGTTGATTCTGCTACAATGACATAGGACTTAAAGCCTTGCACTCAAATCTCCATCAGTGAATCAGCTGAAACAGAGCAGACTTTATGTTAAAACTATATTGAATTATGTAACTGTACTTTTTTGACAATATAACATACAGTTACAGAAGTGTGTTAGCTGTAATCGCACTATCCTGTGTCACCCAGATGAGGATGGGTTCCCTTTGGAATCTGGTTCCTCTCAAGGTTCCTTCCTCTTGTCGTCTCAGGGAGTTTTTCCTCGCCACCGTCGCCACAGGCTTCCTCATTAGGGATATATAGATAGATAAATTTATAGATTCATAAGTTTATATTCAGAATTGATATACTTCTGTGAAGCTGCTTTGTGACAATGTCTATTGTTAAAAGCGCAATACAAATCAAATTGAATTGAACTGAATTGAAGTCTTCTGCAGACTGGAACAGGTTGTCTTCCAGGATTTCCTTTTATTTGAGTCCATCCCTCTTGCCCTTAACGTTGTCCACTCCAACACCCCCACAACATAATGCTACCACAACCATGCTTCACTGTAGAGATGGTGTTCTCAAAATGCCTTCTAAACAAGATTTCATATATCTTACCACTATTTCATAAAGCCCAGCTTTGTGGGCGTCGTGTGAACGGCTTCTCTCTTCTGAGCTGTGGATCTCACCAGCCCCTTCAGTGTAACCCTTGCATTCTTTCTAAACAGAGACTTGGTAGTGCCGTATTACTTCTGTCTTTTTTTTTTAAATAGAATTAATCAAGCTCTGTGGGATGTTCAGTGTTTGGGGAAATTTTTTTTAATACCAAATCCTGCTTGATACTTTTCCAGAAGTTTGTTTTGATAGCTTTGTTTTCATAGTTGTTTAGTCTTCATGATGCTGTTTGTTAAGGTATGCT
This sequence comes from Notoglanidium maculatum, assembly GCA_030068355.1. NCBI lineage: Eukaryota > Metazoa > Chordata > Actinopteri > Siluriformes > Auchenoglanididae > Notoglanidium > Notoglanidium maculatum. The sequence continues at coordinate 4,899 of JAQQZX010193074.1, forward strand.
ATCTAACAAATTGGTGGCCTTCCAAGAACAAGTGTATTTATATAACTATTACATGGCATATTTTGCACACATAATGACATACATAATTGCACACACATGGACTCCATCCAAATAATTCTGTGGCTTCTGAGGGCAACTGTTTACACCAGAACTAATTTTGGTGTAAATGCATATGCATTCACATGGAACATGTCATTTTTATTTGTAAATCATTTTACAAAACATGTTGAATATTCTCTTCAATATTATGAGCTATTTGGTTAGATTCATGGTCTATCATCCCAATTAAGACCATTTCAGTTCAGATTGCAACAGTACAAAATGTTGGGGTAAATATTTATGCATTTGTACACTGTGAATTCGATTGTACATCATCTGCACTGGTTTAACTGGAATATGTTTTCATGAAACGGATATTGACATTATCTGTGCATGTACTGTTAGATCACTTGTACATAATGTCCTTTGAAGTTGAAGTTTTTCTTCTGCTTTGTATTTTGAGAATTGATCTCTAAGTTAAGCAATAAAGGATTCTGTTATATTGTGTACCTTTGTGACTATTTACAATACCAAGTTCAATTAAATGCTACTGTAGTGAAAGGCTATTATGAAAAAGCCAGGGTTAATAATGTTTTTATTTCTTTTGCAGCTGGGTGTTCATGTATGAGAAAGGCTACCAGAATACAGACACGGCTATAAGCTCAGTTTTCACGAAGATGAAAGGATTAGCTTACACTGAAGATAAAGGCACAAAGAGGCTTTGGGATGTAGCCGATTATGTGTTCCCTGATCAGGTGAGTGGAAAACACCCAGCGCCTAGGTTAAGCTGATTGGTACATTTCTATTTGTTCCTTTTAATTTTCTGTAACAATAACAAAACCATAGTTAATACTCTGCCCAAAGTAACAATACCCGGTGACCAAAGTACTTAAAAAGAAAGTGGAGAAAAGAAAAGAGAAAGTTTGCTTTGTAAAAACAAACCCATCCTGTATGGACATCTTGCGTGTCTATGTAGAACGAAACACAACTCAGGTGCAACAGTCTGAGCCAAAAGACTTGCGTGCCAAGACTTATATTAAACAGAGACCAATCAGGAAAGAAATCTCACAGATGTTGCCACAGAACAAAGCAATGGCTGTCAAACTGTTCTCTTTTTTTAATAAATTACTTTATATACAGCTTCAACAGTATGTTCCAAACATGTCATTTACTGTATAAGTAAATGAGGGAACAGACCAAACTCAAACCTTTACTGATTATCTACACACATGCATACATTTAAGAATATATTATTTAACTCAAATGTTTCAGTTGTTTCCGAAATCTTCCATCTAACCCTGACATCTAAATGTAAACAAATTGGGGAGAAAAATTTGGCTGGTAAACAAATTGGGGAGAAAAATTGGGGGGGAAGAAAGAACTTGTGTACGTAAGTTCAAGAAATCACCTTCCAGACAAGCTTCAGTACCTGATCATTTAAAATAGTTCTTGGTAATTGACTCAAGATTTCAGACCCATGCTATACATAAGCATTAACTATTCAAAGTCCAATGCAAGCTTGATCACTTCTAGACTTCATTACTGCGACCCTCTTTCTGGTCTTTATCCTCTTGCTGGTCTTGATCCTCCTACTTATCTAGTCTATAACCTCCTGAAGTACATCACACCGTTAATGAGATTCCTCTCAGGTGAACTGTTGGAGCAAGAACCAAATTTAAGACATTTGTACACTTTAGGACCTATATATAATTTTAAAGCCTATTATCTGTGTGTCAGTTTTGGAGATGACAGCGAAAGTCCTACCATACAAGAGTGACAATATCTAGCATAACACCTCCTTGTATTTCTGTTCTCCAGCACTAGCACTGATGTAGGGATTCAGGTTTTGAAATTGTACTGTTGTTATCGATTAGACCACTCTTAGCAGTATGAACCAACATTAGCCTCTAGTGTATCAGGTTATGAACACAAAAGTCTCTGAGTTGCCTTTTCATATGACATTACATAACACAACATCACATAACGTGCCATAAAGTAATCCAACACAACACACCTTAATGTTATCATCCTAACCGGCACAAGTTTGTTATCTAAGATCAAATCGATGAACTACTGAAAGTTTTCTTCGTAATAAAGAGATATAGAGAGACAGAACGCAATATTAAGAGTTTGACACCTTTTATTTTTTTTTATTTAAAGGGCGTCTCGTCATTTGTCGTGATGACAAATTTCATCATGACTGTAGGACAGTCACAGGGCAAATGCGCAGAGGTATGAAAACACCACTCCTCTCTCTCTCTCTCTCTCTCTCTCTCTCTCTCTCTCTCTCTCTCTCCTATCTCTACGGTCTCCTCTCATCTCCTCTCCTTTATTTGCCTATCTTTCCATTTCCATTGTTATTTGTGGCCCATGACCATCTCTGTCACTAATACACTAATATAAGTTACATAATTTATATAGGGTTTTTCAAAAGTAATCACCCCTTGAATTTTTCCACATTTTGCAGTGTTACAAGCTGGAACTGTAAGGGACTTAACTGGGATTATACAATATCATTAATCTACACTAAATAGCCCATCTTTATGTGGGGTAAAAATCTGTTAATATAGTTTACAAAATGTGCCTCCATCCTTTAGGCAGAATTGGGGTTGTACCATATTCTTTCCCTTTCTTTTTTAAATAATGAATAAATGATGTTATGCAGGATGTGTTTGGGATTTCCTGAAATTTTTTTAAATAGTCTGCTGATTGTTTAGGTATTTTTTTAACAACCTCTGCCCTTCCAGGAAGAGCTGTATTTATACTGAGAACATGCGACACCTCAATTGCACACACATCAACACTGTTCATCTAATTATGTGACTTCTGATGGCCAGTTGCATCAGACCAACGTTAGGAGTTTCACAGCAAACCACATGCACACCTCAAGACTTATGACCTATAATCCCAATTAAAATAAAGTCCATTTCCGTTTTCCAGAAAATGTGGAAAAGTTTAAGAGGGCGAATACTTTTGCAAGGCACAATGTATAATAAAAATCTTATATGTATAAGAAGAGATGGAAAAAGCTTGGAGTGATGTAAGGACTCATATTGGCTTTGTCGTCAGGTTTAGTGGTTAAAATCTTTTCTTATCTCACATATAGAATTTCAATAAAAACTGTTAAATTGTTAAATCGTGGTGAATAGGTAACCAGTGTAAGAGATCATGAAATCTGAAGTTAAGGTTTAGCTGTTGAGATAAGTGTGTGCCATGTTTAGGAACTTGTTCTGTCGTGCTGTTCTGCATTAGTTGTTAGGCAAATGTTATGGGACATACTGGGACATGTTGTCAACAGCAGAAATATGATGAATCAGCATGTTACTCAGAAATCTATATCATCCTAAAGACAGATTTCATCTTGTTCTGACTGGTCCATCACAAATTCTCTTGGACTTATGTTAGTTTCATTAGGCTTTGCCTAGAAAAAAAAAACCCTAATGTTGATGAATAAAGTCATTTATCATTCTTATGAATCAGATTGTTTACTATGATATCTAAAATAATTGTGGTAAACTAGTGATACTGATCTCTTGGGCAAAACAACAAGCCTTGTTTATTATTGATGAATACAGTACCGATATTATAAGCACTTCCTTGTGCAAATCATGTAAAGTTCATTTGGATGTTTCATTTGCATCAGTCTATTCACCAATGCAAAATCATTCCTGAAGCCCATTTGAATAGTAATATAATGCCTTGGTAATCAAATCAATTGTCAGGATGTTACAAAGCTTCAGATTTCAGCTCCACCCCTATACTCACTCACGCAGTCATGTACACTCACACGCACCTTCATTGTGTGTATGCTGTCACTGTAATAGTAGTAACATGTCTGTGTTTCAGCTGCCGGATGGAACTAACAACTGCACTACGGATGCAGATTGCAAGAAGGGCCAATATAAACGTGCAGGAAATGGTAAAACTCAGACCTGAGACTGCAGAGTCCTTTCAGGAGACATCTGCATGTTCCAGAAAAAAAACACCTAAAGCCTGGTGGCAGAGCAACTAAATCTATTATCAAACAGTGTGCTAATGAAAATCCTCAACAATCATAATTAATGTTAACAACATAATGTACCATGCATACCTCGTTTCTACTATAAAACTGTGCTATAATCAGGGAAGGCCGGTATAAATGGGCTTTAAAAAAGGATAAACAATATCAATCAGCATCCACAATGTTACGCAATGGCTATAGGGCTGATTTCTTTCTAGCATTGACTGTAGATTTATGCAGCCTCTCAGTGACAGTGGCATCAAGTGATTACACAGTCTCACAGACTCCCTAGATTTGATTTCTAATTGGGCTTTTTTGCTACATCAATATTGCTACATTTACGCCTGGCGTCCTATTTTGGAAACGCTGCAGGCTCCATTTTAGTTTGAAAACATTTTAGTGTGGATGGCCAGAAACGGAGGCTTTTGGAAACGATGACACAGACACCCACGTTTCCTTCCTGATTGGGTTTTATCAGTCATGATGCATCCATGCCTGATTTGTCGCACTCGTATCACACGACTGTTTTCCAGGAGTAATCAAATTGCATCAGCCTCGACTATCGATGGTGAATGTAGCATGGATAACGAATTACAAGCCTTACTGACCTTAATGTCTTTGCAAGCAGCTGTTATGCAGTTAACTTCTGCATTTTATAATGCTATGACTGGCTACATGCACAGGAGGCAAGCTATTATTCGAGCAATCTACAACTAATAATAAAATAAACAACTGCTGCCTGTTTATACCGGCATGTTCATAACCAGTGCACGTGAATGGTCATGTCATATATGTTATCAGGCGTGTTAATATGAACAGAGATTATTTATGATACAGAGCTTTCTGGACGAAGATCATTTTTGTTTCAAAATGCTATTTTAAAAATAAAACGTACTCGTGTGCACCTCGACTTGGTCATGAGTGTAATAAACATGAACAAGGTGGATTGTTTAAATTTTTTTTTCCCCAAAATGCCTTTGGAGGAGAAATTAAAAAGCAGACATTGTGTAATCACAGTACAAATTACACAGATGATGACTGTTCACAGACGACCTTTCAGTTATTCTTATCATCTCATTGATGAGACCTTGATGATTGCGCAATCCTAATATTTTCATGGTCGAGTTAGATATTATATACCTTATAAAGAACACCTGGACATTCAGCAGTTATCCAATCAGCCAATCACGTTGCATCAGTGCAATGCATTAAATCATGCAGATACAAGTGAAGAGCTGAAACTGGAGTGTTCAAAATTGGAAAAACATTAGGCAACATGTTTCCAATCTGCAACTGTCCGGTTTCGCTGCCCACTGTAGTTTCAGATTCCTGCTCATGGCTGCCAAGATGGAAACCCAACGTGGTCTTCTGCTGTTGAAGCCCATCCGTCTCAAGGTTTAACGTGTTGTGCGGTCAAAGATACTTTTTTGCACACCATTGTCATAAAGTATGGTTATTTGCATTTTTATAGCCTTCCTGTCAGCTATGTCAGCTTCCTGTCAGTCAGGCTATTTTTCTAGTATTACTCTCATCAACAAGGTGTTTCCGTCTGCAGATATGTTGCTCAATGGATTTCTTTTTCTTGGCTTTCATACGCCATTCTGTGTAAACTTTAGAGGCTATAATGTGTAAAAATGCCAAGAGATCAGCATTCTCAAACCACCGTCTGGCACCAACAACCATGCCACTGTCAAAATGAATGAAATTCTGACGTTTCCTGAGAACGTTAATGTATGTAATTAATTAATTAATGTAATTATGCACTGTCCAGCTGCCACACAATTGACTGATTACATAACTGCATGAATGAGCAGGCGTGCAGGTGTTTCTATTAAAGTGGCCATTGAGTGCAAAGATACTTTTGAGCCCTTGCATCTAATATCACAACCAGCCATCACTGGTTATAACTCATGTCATCGTTTTCAGTATACTATTTCAGTTTTGCATGTGAAAGGAAGAATAAGGCATCAACAAAGACTTTTGAATTTTAAAAATGTCTTTTCTGGGTGTATGTCATCGAGCTACATGACTACAGCATGTCATTACATCATGACTATTTCACCTTTCCTTAGCCGTATACACCATTACACACCCGATCTAGATACTAAGTCATTCCAAAAAGCAAATTTGTGATGTTGAAAAAAGTAAGATATTTAGTTTCTCTGCCTCCAGGACACTGAGGTTTAGTTTAAATCTATGCTTAGCACTTCATTTTTCAGCAAATCCATGTATCTTCTGGATGATCCAGCATTATACCACATTGGAAAACCAATGCAAATACAATGAAAGATGGAAAACAAAATGCAAAATGTACTCAAATTCATGTCAGGGTTTTCACACCACAGTAATATTCTTATCTTTGGTTGAATGTTAGATTAATACAAATGCAGATCCAGGTCATGTTAGAGATTGCAACCACTTCCTCGAGCTTGGCAAGTCTCTCCTGCAGCACGAGCTTGCTTTATGTAAACGCTTATGGTTTCGGCTGTCTGCCGACAGACAACCATCATGTGACACAACCATTTTAGGGTCACGAATGTTTATAGTATATGGCTCTTTCCTCTTGATCTGAGAATGATAATGAAAATGTGTTCAGCTCGTTGTTGACACACACTCATCGTATGCAGGCACCTATGAAACCACAGATTACTCATCCTCATTGTCATGCTTACATAAGGGTACATACCATATTTACAAAAGGTGTCTTCATGTTCAGATCTTTATCTTTATCAACACCTTTCTATGCAAACAGTAACCAGAAACACTGTCTGTAAACTTTCTGCATTTCAACTATATTAAGTATTGGAATTAACAATCATTGTTTAAGTTTACTGAAATATCCAGGCTTATTTGATATTACATGACCACTGGAAGGCTTTCTTTGTAATAGCAAAAAGAAAATCTGTTCACGTACCACTCCTCATTCCTCTCTCCCTACCACACGTGAAAAAAGTTCAACAAACTGAAGCGTAATTAGAATGAATAACACAAAATGAAAAACAAATTGCAAAATTTTAAAAAAGTAACAATCAAAATGAGACACAAAAAGAAACACATTGCCAAAAATGTGTTCCTTGGTTGTATAACTCACTGAGACGTCATCCTTTGACCACCATTAATGACATTAAATTGATTTAATAGAGAAATTATACATCTTTTACCACCATTTAAAAAAATATATATCCCAGAACAAAAAGTAAGTAAACTCTAAAAATACTGTTGGTAAGTAAATGCTATTTCATTATAATAAGGTATGTAAACTGAATTTCTGTGTGTTTACCCTTCATCCCTACATCCCTGAATAGAGCCTAATCTCAAGCCTAAGTCTCAAGCTAATCGAATAGATGATCAGATTTATTCGTAAATAAAACAATCTTGCTTTACAGAGAGCTACAAGACAGACTCGACCATTCAGCCTGTTGAAGACGAAGTAGGCAATGAGAGAGGTTTGTGGCAGTACCACACTTCACCGAAACTGAGTGAAATGAATGTTAAAAACATGAAATTCAAACTCCAAAAAAAAAATCTTAACATGACTTAACCTTACTTAACTTACTAAAATGGAAAGTGGTGGTACTAAAGTGGTCTGAAAAATTCTATATTAAAAAAATGGAAAAAAAAAAACCCAAACAAATTCAAACACCCAACAGTTTTAAAACTGGGGGTTACTGCTGACACACATTTATTAAATATGAAGTTGACTCGACATAAAATTAGAACATATAGTCTTTAAGGGTTTCATTTATGTTGCATGTCAAACTAAATGATGTACTAATACTGATCATTTGTGGAACTGATGGTGTTATTACCTGAACGTCCCATTCTGATGTACTAAAAAATGGAATGCAGGAAATCAACCACAGTGTAGCTCAGTCTAAACAGTAACACCGTAGATGTGAGTGCATGCATGAAAAGATACGCTTATGTATGTGGGTGTCCATTTTTTAACAACTACGTGACAGGGACCCCACTAAAATTTGAGTATACCAACTCCCCCCTCAGATTATATTGAAAATGATGAGCCATAAGTAGATTACGATGATGCTCTCTCTTACAATGTAACTAATTCTGAATACACTCCTTGGCAAAAAAAACTCAATATTGCAAAACATTAAGATTTTAATGGTCTCAACAGCAAATCATGGGTCAGAAAAGTTAGCAAGAATTAAACAAATAGATAAAGTAAAAAGGTGTGGGACGGCTTTCTCCTCGATATCCTTTAAATCTTGAAGTCTTGTGGGTAAATTTGCAGACGGCTTTTTACAGAAAGAAGAGTCCATGATACTCAATTTTAAAGTCATCAAGCAGAAGATATTTTGGAAAATTTTGAACACCCAGACAAGTTAGTTTAAATTTTATAATAATTTAAACATTTAAAACTTTTTAATGATTTTCTCTTTGCGTACCAAAAGACTATGTAAGTGAACTTCCCTGTTTCCAGCTTTTCCCCCCAACAGTTTCAGCAACGAGCACTGACAGGCAAAAGTAGGCCGAGGTCTCAGGAGTGCCCATAAAAAATAAATGCCCATAAATGTTTTTTTATTTCTTGTTAATTTTCTGTCCAGTGATTTTTGTTGAAACCATTATAAGCTTAATGTTTTGCAATATTGGGTTTGCCTCATTTATTTTTTTTTGTGCCAGGAGTGTATATGTGAAGCCCATGCCTTTCAGCATGCACCTTTGTCTTGTTAGCAACTCACAGCACCTAAAAGCACACGTTTATGTGTGTACGTCCGTGTGCGCTTCTAATGTTGCTTTTCTTGCTTCTCCACGCATAAAGCCGAACCGTTTGGCATTCTAATCTGCCAGACTTTACATTCTGTCTTGTTGATACGACACTCGCTTTCTTCTAGGGATCATGACGGGGCAGTGCTTGAACAAAACCACTTGTGAGATCTTTAGCTGGTGTCCTGTACAAGATGACCATGTGATACCAAAGTAGGACTTTTCCACCCAATGCTAACAGAGCCTGATATGAAACACACAATAAAATACAACACACAGCATTTTACTTTGTAACAATCTGTTTGTATTCAGAGTTGAGGATGTGATGCTGAAATTGTTCATATCGGTATTCACCTCTCATGCAACGACAGACGTAACCACAGTTCAGAGAGTTATGTAAGAGTTATGCATGTCAAGTGGAGTGTGCGAACACCAAAAGGAGCGTCTCAGTTACACTTCTGATCCTGGACTGATGATTACAACTAGTAGTATTCAGGCTGGCAGTATACCCGAATCTCCTCTAAGATGATTATTTCAATGCCTGCCATTTTTTCATTCAAATATCATTGAATTTTAATCTTTTTATTTTCTCTTGATTTTTGTGCTCTTTGCATTTGAAGTCTTTTTCTTCCTTCAGTAGACATTTTCTATCCCTGGCTCCATTCTTTGTACTTGTAAAGGCAAGTCCTTAAATTTAAAGGCAGTCATTTATGCTGACATTATTGAAAAATCTCTGTTGCTTCTACTCAAGAAAAATTTGGCAACTTTTCAGGCTGCCTACATACAAATATGAGCCAATACAATGTTTTAAAGCAGCTGCATAACCCAACTCTGAATACACCTAACTTTCCCTGCATAAATATTGACATAACATTTGGAATTAAGTTCTCAAATCTGAATACAACTCCATGACATTAACCACGTGTTTCTCTCTCTCTTTCTACCCAAGTCCTCCACTTTTGGCTGCAGCTGAGAACTTTACACTTTTCATCAAAAACTCCATTTCCTTCCCTGAATTTGGAGTAGTGAGGTAAAGCTATGTCCATCAAGAGGAGTGCACTGGTGCATTCTAGCCAATTTCACACTTATTCCTAATGTAGTTAATCCACCGTGACATGTTGGACATTTGTTGCGTAATGTTTGCTTCAAGGTTTGAACAGGTTGCACTGGAGCTCCAATTCTAATATGAAGAGTAAATAATGAACATCTGTATTTCCATAAATATATGACCAATATTCTAAGGTAGTTGTTAAATGTAACCAAGTAGCTGATATGCCAAAGGTTCAGAGGAGAGGGGTAAGATTTGGATGTGAAATCCTTGTAAAAAAAAAAGTTTATAATATTAATACTATAAAATAATATATTATAGTATTATAATATACTTATGATACTAATTATATAAAATATAATTATAGCATAGTTATAATATATACTAATATTTTCTTGTAATACATGTTTGTCAAAGCAGTGTATTGCTTATTTATTTCTTTATTTTTTAAATCCAAGGATTGGCCCAAACTTCTGACCTGTAGTGTAGTTGGATCCTGAGTTACTGTCTGTGTGGAGTTTGTGTGCATGTTATCCCCATGTCTTCTGGGTTCTCCAATTTTGGCCTACTAGGATCCTACTACTACTTCAACTAGGATGTCTTTGAATGCCGTTGCATAAAGATTTCACTTCACTGGAGCTAAGTGGCTCAGACCTGTTCCAGCATTGTGTACAAAGCATGCTCCATGAAGACATGGTTTGCCAAGTTTGGAGTAGAAGAACTTGAGTGTCCTGCACAGATCCCTGATCTCAACCCCACCGAACAACTTTGGGATAAACTGGAACGTGGTTCTCTCTCCTAACATCAATTAACTGAAAGGTCAGAAATGCCAAATTCCAAGATATAGTGAAAAAGAATGGAAGTTCTCAGCTGCTAGCAGGAAAGTGGGGGCCAACTTCAGAATGGGATGTTCAACAAGCACATATGGGCATGATGGTCAGGTGTCAACAAACGATTGGTCATATGATGTATCCAGCATTCAGACACATGCTGAATGTGATGCCAGTCCATCACAGGGATCTATTCACACACACTCAGAGCTAGAGACAATTTAGAGTAGCTGGTCGACCTACCAGCATGTTTTTTAGGCTGTAGGAGGAAACTGGAGAACCTGGATGAAACATACAGACCTGAGGAGAACATGCACAAATCTTCACACATACGGTATCATGAGCCTAGGATTGAACCGGTTACACTGAAACCTTACTAATTATACAGAACATCAGTACTAACCATGACTATGCCAAAATACTGGATCACTGCCCAATTAAATGGTGAAATCCCAGTGAAAGCCGTGTGGTGTTTAACTCGGTCTCTTCTTCTGGCTTTCTGCAGAAATAATCTAGTAGAAAGCGTGGATTCAAATTACCTCAAAACATGCCTGTTTAACCCGGATACGCAACCCCTGTGTCCCATCTTCAGACTTGGAGACATCGTCAACCTCTCAGGCTTTAAGTTCTCAGAGACAGCTCAAGTGGTAGGTCTCACATATACACATGGCTTTGGTTCAGATATTTCTGTTTTGATGTTTCCTGGCTAAAAAGCTTACTATTGTTGCCTGTGATGTTCATCTTAACCCAATTGAATATTATTAATTATTTTAGTAAAAATATAATCTATTACATACAGTATGTGTGTTATAAGAATATTCATTTTACGTTTACTTTTCACCATATAATGATAAATAAATGTAACTATAGTCACAATATTATCACTATATATCTTGAATATAAATAATAATAATTTTAATAATAAAACAAATGTCAAATTATGCTCACATTGCTTTGCAGTATAGCTAAAACAAACGAAAAAAAATTGGTGTAACGAATGAAAATTTAAGTATGAAATTTACATACATGAAGTAAAGTCAAGTATACAACAAAAGTAAAGCGAAAGAAAATAATGAAACATCTCGAATTCTTAAGATGTTTAGAAGGTAATAGATAGTGAACCAATCAGTGAGAGTTTGTGGAAAATAAAACCTTTTATGCCAAAAACAGATTTTCAAATAATTTTCTAATTGGCTTTGCAGTTTTTTTAACAATGCATCAAAAGCACAGCACTAACAATTTCCATACTTTGTCCATTCTGCAAATTGTAATTTTATTTCCTCAATAGAAATGAATATTTAAAAAACACAGTAATTTTAGAATGTAAAAGTTGTAGATACTTGGATGAATTGGATAACAACTTGTCTGGAAATGCGTAAACATGCTAAAACTATGACTTTCCAAAATCCTGAATTGAGAAAAATAAAATCAATTCTGAATGAAAAAGGAAAGAAAACATAAATCTGCTCTAATCTCTGGCAGGGTGGATCAATAGGGATTCTCATTGAATGGAACTGTAATCTGGACCTCCGTATTGAAAAATGCATACCTACGTACAAATTTGAAGGCCTCTATGGAAACAGTTCGCAAGCGTCAGTGGGCTACAATTTCAGGTGAGTAAATTAAGCAAGATAAACATCAAACCTCTTGCAGACTACTGACATGTCAGTTGATTTCATCTCTGTGAGGCATTTTCGACAAGGCATTTTTAGTTGGCTATGTGCTTTTGGAGTTTTGAACTTATAATAGCATTATCTATTGTGTCTTAATCAGTGACACTTTAATAAAAATCTCACTTAAATTAACTTTCACGTTGTTGAGAGCTATTACTTGTCTCAAGTTTCAGGAAACTCAAATGTTAACCTGTTATCATTAACATGGGAAATCAATTTCAGTTGTTAAATCCAAGTCATCCCCCACGACAGACATTTTTAAATCTGATTTGAAAACTTATTTCTTCTCCAAGGCATTTGAGTCATTGTAAGGTCTCCATCATCCAGCTATCTGCTTGTTTTTTTCTTGTTACTGATGGTCTTTATTTTTGCCGTTTCTTGTCTTATTATTTAATCTATTTGATTTCTTAATTGCGTTGTTTATATGTTAGTTTTATTTTATTGTCTGTATATTTTGACACTTGGTTGACACTTATTGTCTTTTAAAAGTACTAAAGAAATAAAGCTGAACTGAGTTTGGTAGAACAGGAATGATTTGTTATTAACTAATTAATTAATGTATTTATTATTAGGAGTGAAGTAAAACACTTATTGACCTTGATAGTAAAAAACCAATGGACACATTTAGAGTAATCTAACAATTTATATTTAACAAAGAAAAACTTATTGTATTATCTTTCATAAAGGAACTAACGGCAACGTTATATTAACTATAAATGGTTAAAAAAACATGACATCATTAATTAATAAATAATACATTTGTAATTCTTGGCAAACCTTACGGTATTAAGAGGAATAAAAACATCAGGATGTGCTGCTATAAGAAAATAATGAACTTGGACTGGAACAGTAACTCTGTTTCAGATTGGGTTGCATCACACCTTCTAGTCATGGATTATTTTCCCGTCCTGTTGCTGACATGTTATGAAGAGTTAATGTTCAAACCAGATGCATTTATGTTTCAGAACAGCAAAATATTACACAGAGGACAAAATCCAAAAGAGAACCCTCATGAAGGTG
>JAQQZX010193413.1:0-18202 GCA_030068355.1 Notoglanidium maculatum
TTTGTCTGTGTTGGCCCTGTGGTGGACTGGCGACCTGCCCAGGGTGTACCCCGCCTCTCGCCCCAAGATGCTGGGATCGGCTCCAGCTTCCCCGCGACCCAGATGGATAAAGCGCTATAGATAATGGATGGATGGATGGATTATTAATTATGACGGCACTTTGACCTTCGACCTTGTTGTGTTACTTTGCTTTGTGGAGGTTCAGTATGCAGTTTAGCTAAACAAACTGACCTTGAATGTTGTCGAACTTTACATTATTATCTATTGTTTTTTTTGGACTAATAATTACACGTTGTGTACGTTCATCGTATTCCTCTAACGCTTCAGTATCTACATCACACTCAGTGTTTGGTCCCTTTGTTTGTCGTGTCAGAACCATGTCCTTTAACTCCCTTTAACATGTCCATAACCATGTCCAGTTATAGGTGAGTCAGTACTCAGTACTGAGTTCTCTCCTGACCTCCTGCCGTTATCAAGAACATATTGTGCACAGCGAGATCTCTCGACATATCATGGCGATCGTGCTGATGTTCTTGTTCCTTAAGGGTAAAGACATGACATTTTTTTCTGTATGGAGTCGTGCGGTGCGTAACCCAGCGACCGCCTCAGAAGCTTTACTGCACACAGGTACATGCATGATGTGACCCACAGGAGCATCACACAGGAGAATAACTCCACACACACTGCAGAACCTGCAACACTTAAAGCCTTTAAAGGGCTCAGATTGTGTATCAGTTTTAACAATATTTACATTGTTGGAGGTCAGCACAAAGCTGCCCAGAAACCCCATTAACTAGGCTAAAGTAAGGAATAAAACTGTGTCGCTCTGTTGTAGTAAAATAATCAGCGGAAGGATGGAGTGATGAAGTGGAGTTACTGTTACAGCCTCTATAACATGTCCAGAGTGATTAAAAGTTAGGTCCTGTTCTCAATCTCGTTATAGCAGCTATAAACTGTCCTTCCCTTACTAACTTTTTCCCTTTCTCCTGAAGTTATAAATGCAGCCTTCACCCCAAGGCCCCGCCTCCTGGAGTTCTAAATGAAACATGAGCATTTATCTGGACCTCGTGTGGCTGATAATAAAGTACCATTTCAAAAATATTAAAAGTTTATAAATGTTTAAACTGTTACTACACATTTAGTCATCATGGTGCTATAGTGGTGTGGCGAGTTTCTTTATTTCCACCTTCTATTCACATTTAGCCCCGCCCACAACCTCAACGGAGCTGCTCAGCTCCACCCTATTCCTTAAAAGGAATGCATATTTATGCATATTAAGGATGGTGTAGATTATATAATGTATATTAATCAGGTCAGAATAACATCATTTTTTTTACCTCCACATGAGAAAAGCTCATGATCTAGCAAGATGCTAGCAGCTAATGTTAGTGATTACATTAATGTTAACATCCATGATGTATTTACAGTTTTAAAACACCAGACGGATTGGTCAAACCATTTCATTTGAGTGTGTTGATTAATCTAAAGCAAATACGCTGCTAATCTCGTTTATGCTTTGCTTGTTGTTGATGGCGTGAGCAGGGGGCTTTTTATGAGGTTTTGTACTTTTGAAGTGGTTTTGATAAAAGGGGAGGAGTCAAATTGTGGAAAGGGGGAGGCTTTGTGTTTTCACTATGGCTGTAATTACCCTCAGTGGCAGCAGGGGGCTCCAAACATTACTCTTCTTTTTCATTCTTTTTTTTTTTTAATAATTCAAGATTCAAGTTTCTTTATTTGTCACGCACACAGTGATACAAGTATAACATAGTGAAATGTACCAAAGCAGCACACTAAGACATTACTCATTGCTCACATTTAATCATTCCTCTTTATTTCAATCACATCAGAGTTAAAGTTAAAACACTGCTCCGAGTTGAAAGAGTGCGTGAGCGCGATCGCATTCTGTCCTTTACTCTGTTTCATAATTAACATTTATGCAAAAAGATAAAAACGTTACCAGTAAGTAAGACGGAACAGAGTGTAAACACTCACTGAGCTCATTAACACTATCAGTGCTGGTGTTTAAACACTGATTAGTTTGCGATAAAATAAAAAAAAGTTGCTTTGTGTTTGCGTTCGGAACAATGACCACGCCAGTCTGTGGGAGGTCAGATGGGTATTATGGACATGGTGAGGGTTTTTTCCACAGAGGAAAAGAAGAGAATGATGTTCTCCTGAACACTACCAGGGATGATAACTCCAGAAAAATGACACAGGGTTTGTGGTTTTGAAAATGAAAAAACAAAACAAAACACAACATGTCCATGTGTACAATTAAACTCCAGTAGAAGGTGATACAGTCCCTTACTTAAACATACATGTAAAAGTATTTGAAAGTAAACAGTAAATAATTTTAATGAGCATTTGCAGAGCATTTGAATTTGAAGCAAAAATGAGCATTTGCAGATTTGTAACAATTTTGCATGAAAAGTTATGTAGATTGAAGGTTAGTTTGAAAGTCTGAGTCGTTTTTTTAAAAAAAATATTTAATTAGTATAAAATGTATGAAATGCAACCACATAGGCATGGTTCTTCTGATTTTGCATGCAATTCCTGCACAAAGACAAAGATTGGTTGTTTCTCAAACGATCAGGTAGAATGAGAATACTGATTCATTTTTCTGCAAAAAAAACCAACAAGAAAGTGTCATTTTTCAAAGGAAGAAGGAATGAGCCCATGAACATGTTTAGCTTTATTTGAAGAATCATTAGCTTTCTACGCCACGTTTGCACACGTCAGCTTGCCACGTTATACTGTTTGTCTGGTGCATTGTTTAAGCATATAAGATTCTTTTGCATGAAAATAAACGTGTTACAGGTAGAAAGGGTTCAATGTTCAGTGTTGTAATCTTTTATAACGTTTTTTGCACTAAAATTAGCAAAGTTGAACAGTTCACATAAATGCTAATTGGTTGGTTGTCTGTATAAATTTTCTCCAACAATCCAAATGAGAATGCTGAGGCTTTTTCCTGCAAGAAAAATTCAGTGTCGTGGCAAGACAATACATGAGTCAAAGTCTTTAAGAGTTGATGTTATTCTGTCATTCTGTGTGTTGTTCGGCATTATTTGAAAAGCATTAACTTCGTATATTAGTATTAAGTACTTTTAATTGAGCATTAACAATTTTAAAACTTTTACATTCTGCTGCTTCTTTGATAAAAGCTTCAAACACTGATCTCAAACCCAGGCTGAACCTCAGCCAGCTCCCAGGACAGAACAGTCTGTACTCCTGTACACAGGCCACGCCTTTCTTCTTGAATATTCATGAGTGGGCGTGGTCACATGCTAGTATATTTCCTCAGTCAGGGTGTGTTACTGAGACTCAGTGTTGCGTGCTCTCACCCTGTCCTAATCAGCCACAGCCAGCACATTTTCACCACTTCTCTCATCTCCAGCGTCTCGCCTTGGAGAAAATGTGCTTAGACGACATTTTTTTTGTCCTGCTTAGCTGTTTGCTAAATCATCAGACATATCAGCTGGATTTTATTGTGACATTGTGATATTTTATTGTGTAACAGCAGACTTCAGTTTCAGTTTAATTTCATTCTATTTAACTTTTATTTAGAAATGTGATATGCACACTTTAATCTACCTTTGCACAAGTTTACCATGTCTTCCTAAAATATGGGTGAATTTTATAAGTATAATTTTATAAGTATTGGCACCCACCTGTCTCTTCATTCAGTTGGAGGTTCATTCTCAGTACAGCTCCATAAAAACTTTACATGGTTTGACACAAGATCTATTGCACCATGTTAAACTGGAGGACTTACTGTTATTCTTAGCCACTTTAGCTTCATAACTAAAGAAGTAAACACTGGAAACCAAACACATTCATAGTACATAAAAGACCTCAAAGAGTCGCCTCTGCTTGTTCACACACTTCCAAGCAATTCCAATCCCATGAGGCCACGAGTGTGTCGTGTAACATGTCCTTGGGCATGTCCTTGGGAACATGAACAACTTCGCTCCGGCCAGTCGTATATAACGCTAAGGAGAGCAGCTAAGGAGAGCAGAGAAAGGGGCAGACAGGTAACAACAGACAGAGATCTTTGGATTGAAGGGATTTTCCCAATCCTTTAAAAGACAATGATTATCTGAAGACTGGCTGGGCCTGCTGAACTTTCTGCTTAGGGAAATTCTTTTCAGATGACAGAAAAAGCAGGAAAAACCCCCAACAGGGATTCTTTTCATTTTCAGACTGTATTATGTCCATGATCCTGAAACACAGAGAGTAGGTAGAGTTATCTGTTCTGCTTCTTTGGGATTCACTGTGCTGGGAATGAATAAAATATAGAAGGAAATGCTGTAAAGAAAAAAAACCTGACAAGGATGAGCACTAAACTGTAATAAGTAATTTTTTAAAGCTGCATCAGTTCGCTCACAGAGAGTTTTGTCTTGGAGAATTTCAGCTAATACTTTTTACATTTTTTCTTCAGCTAAAGTCTGTAGAAGAACTGGGGAACCTGTCTGAGATACAGCAGAACCTTAAAAAGTGGCTGTGAATGAATTATGATAGCATGCAAAACATCTTACTGAAATTCTATAAGCAAAGATTCTTGTGAATAATAATGCCATTAAATGTTCCTGTGGATAACAATGAGCTATAAACAGCAGCAAACTATAAAAAACTAAATTACCTTTTAACACTTTTACAACTGCATCACTTCTGAGTGATTGGTTTTATCCAGGGGAACTTCCACAGTTCGTCTGAGAACTTTGGCTTGCTTATGTTTCACATAAAACCAGAACAGCTTCCATTATGTTTCTTTTTAATCTAAAAACGGTCCATATTACTTTATATCTTATGTTCTTAAACCATACGGAGACATTTCTCATCTAAAATTTGCTCCTTGCTCTATTGACACCCCAAAAGAGAAGACATTAAATAAATAGCTCTTTTGGGGTGGGATTACTTTCTCAGCGTGACAGCCGTGCTAACTTTTTTGCAAGATAAAACTCTGTCTTACTGACGACAATTAAATAAACACGAGAGAGATGAATTTCTACACGCTTCGTCTGCAATCCAGGTTGATTGTGTCTAACATGGTCATGTGATCTTAACATACTCATGTATTTGAAAATAAGAAAGTCAACCATTTGAACAGGAATTTAGTGTTTTGAAAAATCATAAAAGTTTTTACTGTGATTTAGGAGAAATTTTGTGTGAATCATGTTTTTTTTATTTTGGCAGAGTTTCTCATTAGATGGTGCAGGAACTTGCAGAGACATCGCTGCTTGTTTAATCTGTAATCATCCTTTGGGATCTCACCTTTTGTTTTCTTTCTCCTGCTAATGCTCTTCCAGCAGTATGAATATGAACTTAGGAAGTGACCCACACCAAGTATGTGCTCCCCTGACCATCACACCCATACGTGGTTCTTCCTCAAATTGTAACTACAAAGTAGTCTATATAACTGCGTACAATGTCTATGAAGAACTGAGCAGAGCCCTGACCTCAACCCACCTGAACACCTTTGGGATGAACTGGGACTGGAGCCTCCTCGACATCCCAACATCAGCGCCTGACCTCAATAACACTCTTGTAGCTGAATGAACACAAATCCCCACAGCCACGCGTCGACATCTAGTGGGAAGCCAAACAGAAGAGTGGAGCGCGTTATAACTGCAAAGAGGGAATTAATCTGGAATGGGATGTTCAACATGCATAGATGGGTGTGATTCAGGGGTGCACAAACTTTTGCCTATATAATGTAAGTTGTTGAGAGTCTCCTTCAAAACATTTCCCAATTCAGGAAGTAGAAACATCCACTTGATGACTAAATATGTAGAGAAGGAATACAATCATCAGCAGAGTTGCTCAAAATCTAGTAGTTAATTGGATCTGGATATAATTTAAATTACAGGTAAACACATGCAAATGATCCCGTCCAAATAGGGCTGAAAAATGCTGATATCTACGACTTTTGCACTTTACAGTACGTCATAATTGTTATATTGATAGTTTGATTTCTCTGTCATGAGTCAATGTGTGTGCATTGTGTCTGACTCAAGGGAATAGCAAAGAAAGAAAGAAAGAAAGAAAGAAAGAAAGAAAGAAAAAGAAATGTATGCAACCTTCTCTTGTAGTTTCTGAATGTAGCCATTCAGAAAAAGGCATGGCGTCTGAAGTTAACTTCTTCAGTTCTGCACTGGATTTTAAAGTTAATGTTGCTAACCAGTAATGGAACGTTGTCTATATTTTGGTGTAATGAGGAACATTCTGTATGTCTAATTTTTGCCCAGAACTTTAGCTTTAAATTTCTGACATTCTCTCATCCGTATCCAATTAGTAAAACACAAGGCCCGAGCACGGGTATGACTCCTGTTAGCAGTGCAGTCACGCAAAAGACAAGACTTCATCCACAATCCTTGTCTTTTACCGTAATATGAATCCAAACTCAAACAGAACAGAACCCGGTTCTGTTTTTTTCTTCTCTTAATTGTAATTTAGAATGTGGGGAAAATGCAGTCGGAATCTGTTAATCCTGCTTGTGTGCTGCATCTTGTCTCACGTAAGTCCACTTTTAAAACATATTGTCCTCGTTTTATTGTTAGAACAGAACCTGCATTCTCAAATCATTACAATTCACCAAAACATTCTGCTGTTTTCTCTGCTCAGTCAGCGAGTGGGAACACTTCACAGCTCTGTGCCAGTCTGCAACCAGTTTCATGCTGCCTTTTTTTTCCATTAAAAAGGATTACAGACAACATTGGTCCTCTGTTCTCTGCCACTCAGGAAGCTCAGTGTGATTTCTGCTTAGCGTTCCTTACCGTTCCCCTTCGCTGACTCCAATCTTCTGTGCTGATGTTGTGTGTTTTTTTTCTCCCAGCTGCGCCTACACACTGGATTCTTTACTAAATGGCCTGCAGAAATGTATAATGAGTGAAAACGTCTTTGTTGGGGCTGACGATTTTATAAGAACGTTATTAAAACTTACTTACACCTGCTAGGAGTTACTAATTACCTCTGTCAAGGATTTCCCGTTTTGCTGTGGTTTGTTTGTCTGTTTGGCTTTAAGCAGGATTGCGCAAAACCTTCCAACTCGATCTCCATGAAACTTGGTGGCAGGGTGTAGCATGGGCCAAGGAAGAGTGCATTAAATTTTGGAGCAGCATCACAGGGTGGATCCATGAACTTAGTTTGACTATCGCTAATGTTGCGAGATACAACATTTGGTCTCGGTGGAAGTCTGAGCTCAACATACATCTTAAAATCCAGTAGAAGTTCAAAAGTGACAAAACATAGCTAATGCAGAAACAAGATGACTCCTCGGGAATATATCCAGAATATAAAGTGGATGCGGTTGCAAATTTGCATATCATAGAAGAGTCGACTGCTGTCCTTGGTGGAGGTCTGAGCTCTCCGAGTTAATCTACTGACCGCAAATCCATCTACAGACTAATACAACATCCCAGAATGCCAGTACTTCCCACTCCTGAGATGTTTGTGAACAAATTTGGCAGATAACCATTATCAGATTATATGTTCAAATATTTCAAATGTTGGCACCCACACACGCAGAAGAGGCCAAGTCTGTCACAATTAAGCCACTTTTACACTTTGACACTTTACGAGCTGATCTAAATCAAACCTTGGCAGAGTTCTACAGCAGAGTGTGAGATAACATGTTCTGCATGTGAGATTATACAATGAAGAGCTACAATTAAAGGAAATTACAACTTTCTGCAGATTTGTAGCTCAACTAAGCAGCATGAAATAGGTTCATGTTGTCATAACAGTAAATAACCTCGATGAGCAGAATGTTTGCGTGATAATTAGGAGACTGTAATTCATCCTGTTTCTTTTCATGCTGTGTTGCTTTTTATCATTATCTAACATTATTGAGATGATTTCTCTACTGCTATAATTCTTCAAACCACTCTGCTTGTAAATCCCAATTATTTTGTTTATGTTTATGTTTATCCATCAGCAATACTGTATTTGTTGCTGCATCTTGAGTTTTGGGAAATCTTACGTCTCCGGGGGATTTTAGACGAGTGGCAGAGCAATAGATTTATATGTAATGGTGAATAAATCATCATAACATTTTTTGTCAATTATTTACTTTTTAGAGCCCCCAGAATGCCTCAATACCAATTTTTTTGCGGGGAAAAAATATTTAAAAGAATTAAGCTAATCTGTTGTTCCCTACAGTTACCCAATTAGAAACATTTTGCCTTTACAACATATTCCTTTCCATAAATTGTGTATTAGATAAAAACACTTTATTCCTGGACTCCTAATGATAAGTTGAATAGTTGTGTCATGCCTTTACAAGGATGCTACACAAAGACACACAACACGAACATAACAAATATCATACAAGATCGAAACATAAAGAAACCCTGACAGAAAGATGATTAAAAAAAAGATGATAGTGGGGAATTAATATAAAAAATGATGAATTGTTGTATGCATTAATGATACAATAAGTGGCTAATTGTCGTAGCCATTCGGTTAGCATGTTGTTGTTATTAAATCGAGTTAAATAGTGTGTTAATGTTCACCATCTGCCCAATTTAGAAGCACACTCATGTTAAAACCAGAAAACGAAGACATGAAATGAAAAGTCTCCCCCGGCCATGAGCTTTGCACTGAGGGAATTTTCCTCGCTCCATTTCTTTGTTGAGATTCCCTCTGTGTTCTCCGCTTGCATAACCGTGCTTTTCCCAACGCTCCCCACCCCCCCGTACTAGAGCCAGATTGGTTCAGCTTGCCCAATCCGGTGGTTGTCATGGCAACTGAGCAGCATCCCACCCCCACCGCTGCTCCCTCTTCTCCTGTTTTTCCCAGTGCTTTTGTTCAAAGGTTTGTCCTCCTTCAAGCACGTGTTCATCTTGTTGTGGCTCAAAATTCAAGGCTGAAATGCGCATGCATACTAAACACATTAAGTGGAAACAGACACTCGACTGCTTTCAGCCATGTAAAAAGATCACGCAGCATTGAGACGTCTTCCTGGCACGGATGGTGACGTTACCATCACTCCGAAGCATAAAGCGTTACATAAGGGTGAATGTTGAGAACACATGACATGTGCACAGTGGACAGTGATGTGCAGCACGAGGCAAAAAAAACAGTTTGTTTCATGCTGCAGTGAGAGGATGTGTGTGTAGCAAATCTGAGTCAGCAGCCTTAAAGAGAAATAAGATGGCAAAATTTACACAAAACTCATACTCATCAGTATGTGAGCACATTTATTTATTATTATTATTTGAAGCAAAAATTCTCCTATTCTGTTGTCTAAATGATTTTAAATATTCTAGTAGCTTCCCTCACTAAATATCCAGGCCCTCGCTTCACCTCCTGCTCAGCGTGTGGTCCATCAATGGTCCCTTTCCATTGATCAATGGGTAAAGGAGGGCCAATACTTTGTGCACAGCAGCAGATGGGCTATAAGGCAGCAGACAGACCTGATAAATAGCTTTTAAGGTAGCTTTTAAGTCTCATCATGTCAGACTCTTCCTCTGTTGCTGTCTGACTTGTTTCCCCTGATCCTCAGTTTCAAAGGAATAAACGCCATCGTGTCGTGCTGTTACAGGAAAATAATCAACGTAAGGGTGGTGTGATGAAGCAGAACCACGCAGAAGTTGATTATATTCCTATAACAGCACATCTCCTAGTGTTTAATTCCTCTTACCCCGCATCAAATCGGTGATAAAACCCCCGATAACATATTAGAAGGAGCACATTAATATAACCCTGTGATTTGCAGCGGTACGCCTGTCAGATCATCAACGCCTCCAATTCTGACCAATCACAATCCAGAACTCAGCGCCGTGGTGTAATCCTTGCTCAAGTTTAAAGTAATTGAATTTTCCATTTTCAGAATTTTTCTTGGTGTTTCTGACCTCTGACCAGGAACATGACGTATAAACAATGAACACTGCAATCCTCTCGAGGTTATGTTTCCAAGCGTCGTAAAAAATCAGATTAAAAGATTTATCTGAGTAGCGTAGAGCAGGTGTTCATTATTAACAGCGTGTTTCTGTGAAGTGTCTGTCTGTACGTCGTTAGACGATGCGGTTACTTTCTGTGCTCTAAACACTGATTATGCTGATTACAAACATGGTAATAAACATGTTTTTGTGTGTTTGCGTCCAACAGTGTCTGGATTCTGTGGACAGTTACAGCTCGCTACACAATCTGTGGAATTCTGTTTACCGATGGAGCTCCTCTAACGTGTTTTCAGTTTTCTGCATTTTCACTGCTCGCTGTACTGCGTCTGGATTCATACAGAGCACTTTAATTGAAATATTATCATTCCCTGGATAGCGTGTTGTACTATTACCCATAATGCACCATAAATCCAGTGTCCAACCAAGGCACGTCTGACACTGAAACCACCAGCGGCTTGCGAGTGGAGTAATTAAACACAGAAAGTCATGTTATTCTGATTTAGACTTTCCCTCGCCCCCCGCTACAGCCCCGCCCAGGACACGCCCCCTTATCTTTCTTTACCTGTGTCTGTTTATATTTACTCTTTTTTAATGATGGCATTAGCAATCTCTTGCAAGCGTTTTGTCCCTGGTTTTCCAGTTCCTTGTTTTTAATCTAGGCCTAACTTCCTTGTTTTTCTACTTCCTGGATATTATCTCGCTGTTTATTCATTTTGATCTTTGCCTGAGTTTAAACCCCTCTAAATTCTGTCCTCAGGTCTGTGACTCTCAACAAGAAAAACAAACAAGCAAGCATGACACACAGTCACTTCCTGAGAAAGGTTGATGTATAATAATTCAGGCTCAAGTTTATGATTCTCAGTCCTTCATTAGGACTGAAATAATGCTTCAGTTAGCCTTTGTGGGTTTTTTAATAGGCTAAATAGCTGGGGGTTTTCAGGAAGCTTCTGAATGACGTCACAGAAATGTGATTAGCGAAGTTTTTTTTCTTAAAAACAACTAAAAACAAAAACATGTAGGCAATTTTTTTTCACTTTTTTATTATTTTATAGTACAATTTAATAAAATTGTGTCAGTGTTTTCAATTATTGCATTTTCATTATTTGCCTATTTAACCATTATTTTTTCATTTCTGATTTTTTTTCTTCACAATTTGAAGCACTTGTAACTGTACAAAAAGTTGTCATTTACATTTTTCATTTTTATTTTGTTTTGTTATTTAAGACAGAATTGTTCGTCTTAAAAACATTTTAAAATTTACAAGCTATGTAAAACTGAAAGAACTGGTTAAATAAAGTGTATACTTTCTTTACATTTGTTTGTGTGTGTGAGTGTGTGAGTGTGTGTGTGTGTGTGTGTGTGCGTGCGTGTGTGTGCGTGTGTGCGTGTGTGTTTCTTTGCCTCAGACACAAATCTGAAGTGTTGATTTCATTTCTTTTTTATTACTCAGCACATGATGTGACTTCTCTTCTTGTTCTTGCCTCCAGCTGTTTTTCTTCCTCATTCTGCATGGCAACGGGGAGCTGATTTGTGATTGGCTGGTGTGGTTTTTACTGAGCCAGTGAGAATGCGGGCTCTGGGTTCAGCATTCAGTGTTGAGTTTATGGGAATGTAGGTAAAAGGTCCCGTGGTGAACCCATTACTCCAGCCCCCAGGCCAGAAAAAAGGAAATATTTTTTGTACTGTGCTGTTTGGATGTTCTGCCCATTTCTGCTGAAGCAGAGGAGAAACCCGCTGTTCTTGGCAGCGCTGGGTGCCCATGCAGTTGACGTGTGACTGCTGAGGTTTTGGCATGATTCTTGTTTATGTTCTCGTCTGTGAGTGAGTGAGGAACAGATCGTGCTCATGTCACAGCCGTGTATGATTACACCCAGGAAAACTCACACTCACCAAACTCACAGCTGAATTTAAAAAATCGTCCAACATTTTATTATTTTTGTTTTTACATTTTTAAGTGTTCGTGTTGGTCCAAGAGATTTAGTACAACCTCACGTGACCTCACATGACCTCACTGTGGTCTGGCCTTTTGTACTTTTTAAACAAGAGAGCATTCATGATAAGAAAAGAGAGCAGGCCATTTATCAGTCAGATTGCGACATGTGGAGCTTTAATTTGACAAAGTTTAAAATCTGAATCAAAATTGTATTTTTTTTGTTCACACAGCAGAGCTGATTTAAAGCAGATTTTTTTACACCAAGAGTCTACATTATTGTACATTAAAATAAACTAATCTGGCGTTGTGGTCTGAGGCATCATTAGTTATGGTTGTTGAGGTTGAAGAAGCTGTTCTGGTGATGAACTTTCTTTGTACAAATTGTTTTTTTGATTTGTGGATAGATTCAGTCACCGTGCTGAACATGGTTCCATGTCATACTTTTTGATTTTGCTCAAAACACAATGCTGGATATTAAATGATTTGTGACAAAACTCACAAAATCTAATCTGACTAGTCATGCTGTCATGAAGTCAAAGTACAAATACAAATACACAAATATAGCTTCAATATATATTTTTTACCACATAGACTTGCTCAGATCAGAAAAACACATTTTAGGTCTGACTACAGCTCATCATGCCTTAGGGCTGTTTTGTACTGTTCTTCTTTGTACTTGGTAAACTCACTTTATTGGCCAAACCAAAACCTGAAATTCCTCTCCCCCCTCCCCCCCCCTCTCCCCTCTCCTAATTATGTTTATTAGAATACACTTAATTTGTAGGTAAATCAGCTGACATATTTCTCACACACAACTCAAATACCCTGCCATTGTTTTTAGCCTTTAATTAATTAATTTATTTATTTATTATAAACTGCTTGTAGCTCCAGTTAATTAAAATCAGCAGAGCATCTTATTCAACCCTCATTGATGATTTTGGGGCAGAGTCTCATGCCGGGATTAGATTACATGAATTCAGCCCGGTTTTGACACGAAGTTTCCAGCATCGGGGCCCAAAAATGAAAATTGAGATCCTGGCATCAGGAAGGAAGGAAGAAAATAAAAATATAAATAAAACCAACATTTGGACATTTATTGTTTCTGAGACCTATATGAAGTTTTGCTTCTTTATCTTTGCACAGAAATGGATGTCATTCAAATGTTTTGAAAATTGTTGCTCATCAAAAAATGAGCTTAGAGAATTTATTCATGTTGTTTAAAGGAAGTAAAGTTTTAGGTATGTGTTAAAGGGGAAAGGGTGAGATGCACTGGATAAAGCTCACGTGTCGTTAAAGCTTTGGGCTAGCGAGGTTGGATCTGTGGACAGCTAGAGAGCAGCTGTCGGCCCTTTAGCAATGACCTTACACCCTCAACTGTTCAGAAATGTGCTGCGATTGTGTTCTTGCTCAGTTCTTCACAGGGTTTATTTAGGATTTAGCAGGTGGACAAGCTCTACATGTTTAGTTTATGTTTTTTAGTCCTAGGCATCTAATTTAATTCACTTGCATCGCAGGACTTTTCAGTTTATACATTCTTCACTGTCTTCTTGTTTTTTTTATTGCATCATCATCATTATTATTATTATTATTATTAATAATAATAATAATAATATTCTTATTATTATTATTATCAGCTTAGCTATACTCCCTTTAGCTTCTCTCAATTTTAACCACAAAATATCTCCAGTTCCACCAAGGACTTCCCTCCTTTTTTCTTCTTTTTCATTTACATTTTTTTAATCTCACTTATAATTTACTGTACAGTTTTCTGAATTTGTGTCATCACTATGATCGTTGCCTAATGATCTAGAGCTGGTAAGGCCGAGCAATACATTTCATTTTGCTTAAAATGAACGAACAAACAAACAAACAAAAAACACTAAAACAACAGTAGCCAGCTTGTGTACAAGTTAAATTGTCGAATGACAACATTTTGTGTGTTTTTGTACTGGTTCAGGCTGTAGGGTACACACTCCATCCTCCTGAGTTGCATGGAGGATTTGTACTTGAGTGAAAAGTCAAAAGGATTCTACATGTAAATATACTCAAGTATTCAAAGTAAAATTAAATACTTTTAACAGATGAAAAGAACAAACAGCAGGTCCAGCTAAAATGTATCCTGCCAGTTTGCGATAATGTTATAACACTTTTGGAATAAATGCTAAGGTATATTAGCAAGAGCAACAAAAAAAAAAAAACAAAACAAAAGCTTAACTAGGTAGCTAAATCACAAAAGCTGCATAAGACACGTGTTCAAGATGCCGGTGTGTGCAGACGTACGCAGCAGCCTCTCTGTCTGATACAGATTCAGGTGCAGATGTAGGTGATTTCAACCATACAAACCTGGTCAGTTCTGCCTTGCTTCGACCAGCATCTGGGCTTTGCAACTAGGGGTGAGAACTGTTTAGATCATGTTTACACTAGCATTAAGGACACTTACAATTCAGAGCTAGATTCAGTTTTATTGGCTAAGTATGTGTACATACACAAGGAACTGGGCTCTGTGTTCCCCCTGCTCTCAATGTACTTATTAAACAAAGTAAATACCAAAACAAGAGGACTATAATGCAATGGTGCAGAGTGCAGAGACAGATGGGGGCTGGTACAGTGAGCTGAGTGAGTTTGGAGTGGAGGACTTCTGGGATGATGGTGTTGAACGACGAGCTGAGGTCCACAAAAAGGGCCCTGGCATTTGTCCTTAGGGAGTCGAGACATTGCAGGATGTTGTGAGGGTATTGCCTGATAAGCAAACTGCAGGGGGTCTAGCAGGGGGCCTGTGATGTCCTTCAGGTACATCAACACCAGTGTCTCAAAGGATTTCATGACCACAGACGTCAGCACGACAGGCCTGTAGTCATTTAACCCTGTGATAGAGGGTTTCTTGGGGATCGGGATGATTGCGGAGTGTTTCAAGCAGGAGGGGACTTCACACAGCTCTGTGTGAAGATAGGGGCCAGCTGGTCAGCGCAGACTTTGAGACAGGATAGTGACATGCCTTCTGGACCAGGTGCCTTCCTGGTCTTCTGTCTCCTGAAGAGTTGACTCACATCATCTTCACAGATCCTGAGTGCAGGTGGGGTGTCAGTGAGGAATGGCAGGGGGGCGGCAGGGGGTGCTGGTTGCGTGATGTGGTCAGAGCGGGTGCAGGGTGTAAAAGTGGGGGTGGGGGGTAAAAGCAGAGCCCTGCCCCTACTTCAGCAACTTGGACCACATTTCTATAAAGATGTTACCAGCTTACAAATCTCTGATCAATCATACTAAACCTGTGTGGAAGGGGATTAGAGAGTGGCCTGAGGGAGCCGTCTCAGCACTACGGGACTGCTTTGTGTGCACAGACTGAAAGAGGTTGAAGAATGCTGTCACATATGATGATTCCATTGACTTGGAGGAATACGCAGTGACTGTGACTCACTATATCATTAAATGCACAGAAGACTTTACTGTTTCTAAGAATGCCACCACAAGAGCCAACCAGAAACCCTGGCTGTCTGCAGATGTCCAGCAGATAGTAAGATGCTACCTTCAGATCAGGAGACAGAGGCTGAACCGTGTGGGGGTAGGGTGTGTGACAGACATCACACTACAACTACCAGATTTTATTCTGAAAGAAGGGACTAGGATCTTGTTTATTGATGGTTTTGGGGAGCTGTTTCGCCCCACTTGACTGACAGACTGAGGTAACGTTGAACTCTTAAAGTGGTGAGGTCTGTTTATATATTAACAACCAATGCTGTGCCTCGGTGACTGTTAGAGAATGCATTTGCATGCCAGGTGTTGAAATCTTCAGTATCAGAATCACTACAAAATGTTTACCTGTCCCATGAGTTTATATAACAGCAGTGTACTTTCACTCAAATGCAAATGCAGCATCTGTTTCTAGCACTATTTTCAGTGCAGCAACTGAAGTTGCTCTCACCCGAGGCACCACACTTCATACTGGGTGATTTTAATGTCTCTCTTAAAAAGACACTCACAAATGTTTACCAATATGTGTCCTGCCCGCCCAGGTGGGATAAGGCTCTGGACCTTTGTTATAGGTTTGCTAAGGACAAATCACTTCCACCACCTTTACTTGGCTCAGTAGATCATAACTGTGTGCATTTACTACCTGTATATAAACTCTTTTAAAGAGACAGAAAGCACAGACAGGGACATAAAGGACAGGACTGAAGAATCTGTGCTCTGTCTACAGGAATACTATAACTGCACAGACTGAGAGATGTTTAATTGAATTTGAATTGAATTGAATTGAATTAATTTATTGTCACTGTACACAGTACAATGAGTTTCAATGTGCAACTTCTCTATATAATAATAAAACAAACAATAAAATAATAAAATATACAATATATAAACATAAGTACGATGTACATATAGTGCAAATGGTTCATGGAATGGCTCAGGTTGTGCAAATTTTGCAGAGAGGTAGTTATTATTGTAAGTACAAACAGTTCAGGACTGATTAAGTGCATTTGTAGCTCTTGGGATGAAACTGTCTCTGAGCCTCGAGGTCTGTGCATGAAAGGCTCTGTAGCGTTTGCTGGATGGCAGTTCAAGTAAACCGTGACATGTGTGTGGGGTCCATGCAGGGCTGGGAGCTGCACCCGGACGATCCTCTGCGCTCTCAACACAACGTGCTGTAAAGCTTTCTGATCAGCTGCTGAGATACCACACACAGATACAGTAAGTTTAAATGCTCTCTGTGGTGCAGCGGTCGTAGGTCAGCTGCACCTGTTGGGGGAGAAACATCCTTAGAAGAAACAGCTGTTGCAGTTTGTTGATGTGACATGCTCATATGTGGCTTTCTGTAGTCACGTGATCATTCCATGCAAATGAGTAAAACTCTACCTTATTATCAAACTGTGGGTGACCAAAGCTGTTAAGTCCAGCATACAGAAAAAGAAATGATATTATGAACAACGAGCCACGTCTGACCTGCAAACAGCTAACAAGGAGCTAAAAATGCAACTCCTTAATCCATGTAATCCTTTAACCATTACATGACAATGAATATACCTAACAATCTGCTTTTTCTCTTCTCTCTCTCTCTCTCTCTCTGTCGAGCTGCACATGCTACTCCTGAGACTCCAGTGATCCTGACCCCTTCTGCTTTCTGGGCCTGCCTGACCCATCCTGATGTCCTACTTCTGCTTGGAGTCATCACTTGGAAGCCACTTGCTCCTGTTGAGGACGGCACCATATGAACTGCCTCAACACACACCTAGAACCGTGCAGATGGGGTTGGACTGCTGTTGACATGAGCGGTTCTGCGACAATGGTATAGGTTCTGTGACAATCTCCCCAGTGACTCAGCTGAGACAGAACAGACTTTATGTTAAACCATACTGAATTATGTAACTGTACTTTTTTGACCATATAACACACAGTTACACCACCCAGATGAGGATGTTCCTCTCAATACGAGTGAACAATAGTTATGGACCAGATAACATCTGTGGGTGTATACTTAAAACCTGTGCAAAAGATCTGAGTCCACTATTCCATCTACTCCACTCAATTCCACCCTCGCCCATCCTCACCATGTTTTACGGGGGCACCGTATGTCCAGCTGCATCACTGTCCAGTCGGGAACTCTAGTGTCTCTGAATGCAGAACCCTTCAGCGGATAGTGAGAGCCGACAAACTCTGCACTCATAGAGCATACTTCACTGTGGAGGACCATTCTCACCCTTTACATGAACTCTTTGCTCTTTTGCCATCAGGAAAACAGTATCGAAGCATCTGCACTTATTCTACCAGACTGTGTCATACCACAAGCTCTCAATCAGAGCTCTCAGTGCACACATACCTTTAACTCTGGCCAAGCTGAACTGACATCCCTGTACCGCCGTTTAATATCATCCTTTGTCCTTTTCTCTTTTGTCTGCATTTTACTTAAAGTGCACTATTTACACATTTTCTGCACATTGTACTTTGTTGTATGTTGCTATATGTTGCACCAGGGTCCATGGAGATATGCCGTTACATCTCACTGTGTACACATACACAACTGCTGAAGACAGTAAAGAAACCTTCAACCTTGGAAACTTAAAATATTAATTTACCAAACTGCAAGTTAACTTGGCTCAACATACTTTATCTTTGATAGCAAGTTGTAAAGGTTGATACTTCATTTTTACATTGAAGGCAAAAAAGATGATTCATCCCACATGAATCTGTAATTCCAGAAGACGTCTTACTAGGGGAAAAAAAATAGGAAAATTAAAGAAAATATTTCATGAGGAGGTGGCACGGTGGTTAGCACTGTCACTCCACTCCAGTTTCCTCCCACAGCAGATTAGGTCAACTGGCTACTCTAAATTGCCCATAGGTGTGAATGCGAGCGTGTGTGGCTGTTTGTCTGTGTCGG
>JAQQZX010193623.1:0-18176 GCA_030068355.1 Notoglanidium maculatum
GGTGACCCGGGGATCGAACCCAGGACCTTCTTGCTGTGAGGCGACAGTGCTAACCACCGCACCACCGTGCCGCCCTAGTAATAATTTTAATTAAAAAAAAATCAACAATGATTAAGATTCAGTGCAGCAGTTCTACAAAATTCTACAAAAAGTATTTCCTTCTATGGGCAGTTATATGTGGTTAAAAAACAGTTACAGCCATGCCTCCAAAGTGCACCCTAGGGCTGTGATTGGACAGTAACTGCATTACAGCACAGCAAGGAAAGAGAAATGCAATTCAGCAGTGAATTCCATCCAGTTCTGCCACGATGATGATGGTGAAAAAAATCTTACCGGACTTTTATTTTCCGCTCTCAGGGCTTCTATTATGTGTTTCACTGTAAAAGGTTTTCCAACTAACACAGTTACTCTCTGTAAATAAATCACATTCACACAGTGAGCGAGTGTTTCATTAATCAGAGGGATTACAGACAGTTTAGTGTTAGCTTAGCGCTCACCTTTCCTGCTCGAGGGATGTACGGAGTTTTATTAGGAAGAACATCATTCAGACCTGCGGGAATAAAAAACATCATCCACAAGTATTTTATTCCTTTTACACCAAAGCAATTTACCAACAATTACTATTTTTATTGTAACAAAGATGTCTGTCCTGAAGATTAAAGTTGCAGCTTTATCTCTGGCTGTTACAAAGGGCTGACACTGGAGGCTCCTTCCATACATGTAAATAAACGTATTCTCACAGAAAACTACACCATATCAATAATTATTTTATGCAGCGTGTGCGCTGTACACGTCCCTGTGAATGAGTTGTTACTACAGAAATGACAATGTCTTAGAATGAGTGCACTGTCAGAGCTGCTGTTATAGAAAATTTATCAACACCTTCTGACCAATCAGAATCCAGAATTCAGTTTCACTGTGGCATAAACAATTATACACACATTATAATTAATTATTATTGTTGTTGTTGTTATTATTATTTTTATTATTATTATTATTATTACTACTACTGTCATTATGGATAAGTATTGTGTAACATAGAAATATCAAAATGTAAAAAAAACTATTTTTACAAAGGTAAGTCAAAGAAAAAAAATTAACATAAAAAGAAACATTAAATCTGTAGCTGCAAAAGTAAATAAGGTGCTACAGGTTCATTGGTCTGAATTTCTCTTCTACTGCTACCTGAAACCAGGTGCACCTCATCCTGTGACTCCTACTTACAATATCTACAGTAAACAATACAAAATAATCCCAATATGGTTTTAATTAGTAACTAATATTTATATGACAAGATAAACAAAATAATACTAATAACTATCATTTAAACCACAATGTGCTGTTTTCTACGTTCCACTTAAAATGAATTCAGTACAGTAAACATGTCATGCAATTATGTTGAAAAGCAGAAAATAAAACTGCGTTGTGTGAGTTTGGAAATTCAGATACACAACATTTCTTTATCGTTTCTATAGCAACAGCTCATTCACAGTGTTCAGTGCACACTCCACTGATGATAAACAGATTTTAAGAAATGGTTATCTGGTGAAGTTCTCTGTGAGGAGTGTGTGTGTGTGTGTGTGTGTGTGTGTGTGTGTGTGTGTGTGTGTGTGTGTGTGTGTGTGTGTGTGTGTGTGTCGTGTATGAAGGAGTGTCCAGTGTGAGCGTAGGTGTAACAGGCAGAGGTAAAGCTGGAACAGGAAGGGTTCCACATCTCCAGGACGGAGGAGTTTACACCGCACTGCACTTTCTCACTCACATCACACGCTGCGGGTTTTTTCTCTTATTAACTTAAAATTAAAAGCGAGAATAAAGAGAGGCTGGTGAGGGAACGACTGTTTATAGCTGCTATAACGTCAGTGACGACAGGAACTCACTCAGATAAAAGTCTGACATGTTGTTCTTTAATAAGTAAATAAATAAAGTGTGAGACTCACCGACGTGCCACAGCGGTAAGATAATGGGATGAAGTGAGCATTCAGCTATTAAACGCCCAATTCCTGTAGGACATTAAACACATCCGGATCAATTTCTCTGAATGTAAATAGAAGACATGGAAATAAACATGTGAAACACACATGAAACACGTGAAATAAGACTCACCCCATTTTAACCTGATAAACTCCTCCGTCATGTTCACCTTCCCTGAAAAACACAAAGCATATGTTTTCTCTTCAACCTAAAACCCTGAAAGTTTTCTGCAAGTATTTTATTTGTGAACGTCTGAATCCTTTCACCTTCTGGAAATATGTGCACCCAGTCGCCCTGATTGAGTTTCTCTACCAGGAAGTCCATCCCTCTCTGATACACTCCATCACCTAAACGTCACACCAGAGGCAGACGTGAGCTTCCTCATGCAAAGCAGCCGTGTGTAATGTTTAGCTGCTAATGCTGCCACAAATATTGACAAGCACTTCACCCTATACAATTACCACAACAATGACAGTAACTCCGCCCCTCACCCATTAAGAGTCACTTTTTAAAGGAAAAGGGTTGAACAGTTATATTCCATCTGTGGGTGGAGATAATTTCAGGGTTGGAAAAATGTAAACATAGGCTTAGAATGAAGAAACTGGAAGTGAGATCCACTGCATTGTGACTCAAGTTTTTCTAATTATATCCATCTTTAAAATAATATTGTTATTGTAAGTACAGAAACACCTTCAGACGTTACATACTGCACCTTTAAAGTTGCATATAAGTATAGAAACACCATCAAACATTGCATACTGCAGCTTTAAACAAGCATATCAATATAAAGATACTCAAATATTACATACTGCTCCTTTGATCAAGTATATAAGGATATAGGACTTTGATCCTACATATATACCTCGAACCACCGGTACACACTTCCCTCTGCTGAAAAAGCGAGAATGGAATTCCCTCGTGAAACAAATATCAGACGCTGCCGGGGTCCTGAGCAGGAAAATACACACAACACACAAACAGAGGTGTAAACCATTTAATAAAACAACAAACTATATATTCTCTATATATAATATTAATAACTTTAATAACTATATATGAATATAAAATAGTTGTTGTTAGTAGTATTTCCCAGACTCTTTACTCACCATCTCATTCTCTTCCAGTTCCAAAGCTGTCGAAGCGTCAACACTCCTGAAAGAATTCACCTCATTTTTTTATTAATTTCTGTATCTTGTATAATGACTTTTCCAATGCGACCATTCAAAATCAAAATAATATTTCTATCCATTATAAAAACGCTAAGAAAATTTTTCCTTCCTTTCCCTCAGATACTCTACTGGACTCCTCTACCCAGCAGATCTATGTGACTCCTCTAGCTGACACATCTATACTGACTCATCTAAACAACTCCTCTATGGGACTCCACCCACCCCAGATGTGCGGGTCATCCATGCAGGACTGGTGATTGGACACTGTGATGAGGGGCGTGTCCTGAGGTCGTTCATCCACCAGGTCCAGCAGAACATTTTGGTTGTGCACCGTCAAAGAGTTCATATACTCTGAAGAGCAGAATGTCATGTGATCAGAGATAGAGTTTGAAAAAGAACTGCACCCAGTCAGAGTGTATGTGAAGAGGATGAAGTGAGACTCACTGGTCCACAGGTAGCTGTATGATCCCACCATGCCCATCACAAACGTGCTGGATATCCTCCAGCCCAGACGGGGGCACTGTGGGAACGGCCATGGCACCTGCAAGGGCATGAGGAGAGGACTTCCGTACTCACTATACCAAATGGGAACACTGAAAGACATCACAAATCATCTTTTATCGAACTCACAGCAAATTCACATGTGTGATAGTCAAATGTTTTATAGAATTTATTTAAAGCAGAGTTACAGTTACCATCCTGATGCAGACCATTTTCTTCTAACATCACATCCCCAAGTGTTTTATTCCTTTTACATCATAGCAATTTTCCAACAATTACTATTTTTATTGTAACAAAGATGTCTGTCCTGAAGATTAAAGTTGCAGCTTTATCTCTGGCTGTTACAAAGGGCTGACACTGGAGGCTCCTTCCATACATGTAAATAAACGTATTCTCACAGAAAACTACACCATATCAATAATTATTTTATACGGAGCGCATGCTGTACACGTCCCTGTGAATGAGCTGTTACTACAGAAATGACAATGTCTTGGAACAAGCACATTAATAAAACTTGTGATTTGCTGCTGTACTACTGTCAGAACTGCTGTTATAGAAAAATTATCAACACCTTCTGACCAATCAGAATCCAGAATTCAGTAGCACTGTGGAACAAATGATTATACACAAATAAAATAATTCTTTTGAGTGGGTTTATTTGAGTTTAAACTAAACCTTCTTTGACGTTTTAAAGAATTTATTTTACAGGAATTTACATATTTTTTTCTGCATTACACAAAGACATATATGAATGGGGTCTGAAACCGGAAGTGGCTCCTACCATTCCATTTACGAGCATTAACGAAGAATTATCATTGTAATCACAGAAAGGACGGAAGTATTACGAGTATTTTGCGTTTTGAGTAAACTCTCCTCAGTAAAGATCAGACTTGTGATTTATGATAATGTATAGGTCAGTGTGATGTATTAGATTAAAACTCTCTCACCTTCTCTGTCCCGTTGGCTGGTGGGTCAGGCAAAGAGACCCAGTGAAACCGGAAGTAATGACTACGCGGAAGCACGGAATTATGGGAGATGCAGTTTCATATCCAGGCAAAGAAAATATTTTAATACTTAAGTCATTGTAAAAACACTTACATTATTATTATTAATATTAATATTAATATTAATATTAATATTGTTGTTGTTGTTTTCCTTGTAGCAGTGTTGATGTATTTACAATTTTACAGGAAATAAATACAGGGACAACATGTTTTAGTCTCTCATATTTTTTTTACCTTTGTCAAATAATTGATCGCACATAAATTAATATTTTATCTTAA
Organism: Notoglanidium maculatum; assembly: GCA_030068355.1. Lineage (NCBI taxonomy): Eukaryota > Metazoa > Chordata > Actinopteri > Siluriformes > Auchenoglanididae > Notoglanidium > Notoglanidium maculatum. The sequence goes on from JAQQZX010193623.1 coordinate 4,925, forward strand.
AGATTATAAAGATTTCGTTAAAAACCATTTAAAAACAAATTATTTGCATTTACCTTGAATAACTATTAAATAAAAATTACTTATAGTAGTGAATCGAAACAAATGATAACATCTTTAAGATTAATTTCATATTTATCTACAAAAATAAACAGACAATAATTTAAAACAATAGATTACAATAGTTGGATTAAAATAATGTAAGAAAATTATATCCTGTTTTTCAGGCTCTGAAGTTGCGGAAGTCTCTCCGTCGCACTGACGCATGCGCACTCGGTGTGTTGTTCTGGTTTCCTCTCTAGGCCCAAAGCCTCGGACTAAATTAGACACGGGAGCCGCCGTGTGCCGCGTGCGATGGAGGCCATGGAAGCGGATGTCGACTCGGAGCTGATGCAGAAATTTAGTTGCATGGGGACGACCGATAAAGACATCTTAATAACCGAGTTTCAGAGACTGCTCGGGTTCCAGCTCAATCCTGCTGGATGTGCTTTTTTCCTGGATATGACTAACTGGTAAAAACACTTGGCCTTAGCTAAGCTACCAAATCAGACTAGCATACTAGCCAATTCAGTTAGCCCAAAAAAAACTGGCTGTATTAATATCGAAATATTTAATTGCAGTATTGCTTAAACATCATCTAAAAAAGATAGACACATTTAGAAATGCTACTTCAATTAGATTATTAGCTAAACATGCTAATTAGTCTCTAGTTGTGCTACTAGCTACCAGTTTATATTGCTGTCTCTGCTACTCTGCTAATCTGATTTTGCTATTATTTTTATTTTCATGTCTAAGTAGATTGACTAAATTGACTATCTTTATATATGTTTTAATATATTTTAATGTGAATTTTTGTTATTTCATATTGTACTTCTCCATTTATGTTTTATTGCTCATAAACTGAATAAATTGTAATCATAATTTGACTCATGAATCATAATAAATTGACTCATAATGAGAGCTCATGACTCAAGCGCTCCTACTTTTTCTGTCTAATCTTTAAGAAATGAGTGTCTGAGTGTAAATATGACTTTAGGTTACATTACTCAGACAATAACGTGACGTCAATATTTTAACAAATTTAATATGTACATTTAAGAGAATTATATTCTGCCTTAGTGAGTAATTTAAATAGTTATAGAGTGATGATGGTGAGGGGACAGAGATAAATTAGTTAATTTAACTGCAAATGATTTGAAACATACCTGTTATAAGTAATATTTTTTATATATTCTATGAAGATACATCTGTTTTTACATGTGAATAACATTACTTGGTTGTTGTCTCTCTTTTTTCTATTACAGGAACCTACAGGCTGCGATCGGAGCATATTATGACTTCGAGAGCCCCAGCGGCACAGCTCCGTCCATGTCGTTTGTGAAAGATGTGACCATCGGAGAAGGAGAATCGATTCCACCAGATACTCCTTTTATTAAGACGTGGAGGATTCAGAACACAGGTACTGTATACAGAAAATTAAACACGTTTCTGACCAAACAGTACCCAGAGTTTACCTCTGTGTTGTGCTGCAGGCTCAGAGGCGTGGCCTCCAGGTGTGTGTCTGAGGTACACAGGTGGAGATCAGTTTGGTCACGTGAATTTTGTGATGGTCCGCTCTCTGGATCCACAGGAGATTCACGATGTGAGTGTACAGATGCGCAGTCCTCGTGCTCCCGGCATGTACCAGGGCCAGTGGAGGATGTGCACCGCTACCGGACTCTTCTACGGAGGTGAACGCTCAAGAAACTGCCATATAATATGAAAGGGGGTGGTTTGGGGGTTAGATCGTCTTATACAGTATCAGCCTCTCAGGAAGGTACACAGGGTAATTTAGGAGAAAAACAAATTGTGATTTCCTTGTAATGATCAGGATGTCGTAGAGGACTGAGGAATTGTTAAGATTTACTGTTTTTTCCTTTAGGATTTTCCTGTGCATGTGTTTACACCAGGGTACCAAATGTAAAATGAAGCTAAAAATCTGTGCCAAGTAAACAATATTGTGCAGTGTTTCAATCAGAAATATTACACTTGTTGATTAATTGTGATGTTTCCTCTGAAGTCATGCAGAAAAATTAGGGTATAAAAGAGAGATAGAGGTTGTGGGACGGCCACTACACCACTGAAGCCGTCATTAAGCCTTACTGTGTGTTCAGGATGATTCTGGCCAATCAGTGATCAGCACTGTTTATAGCCCTGCCCACGTTCAGAGTCTGTAATAGGAGGATGACTCAGTAAGTAATGGAAATAAAGATGTGGTATTTTGTCAGCGTGACCTTGTCCTCCTCTTCCTCCTCTCGGTCTGTAGATGTGATCTGGGTGATCCTGAGCGTGGAGGTCGGAGGTCTCCTGGGCGTGACCCAGCAGCTGTCCTCTTTCCAAGCTGAGTTTAACACACAGCCTCACCGCAGCCTGCAGGACGACTACAACCCCTTCGCCTCGCCGCAGAGCACCACGCAGCACAACAGCAGCCTTAAAGACTCCATGCAGATGCAACACACCGCGCTGTTGAATGGCTCAGTAACCATAGCAACAAACAACCTGCAAAACAGCGTATCAGCCATGCCTGATCAGGTGAGATTTCAGAGATGACTGATATACGAAAATTGTAGCATTTCTGTCTCATGGTAGCAGGATATGTTCTCTCTGTGGCTGCATGGGTTTCCTCAGGGTTCTCTGGTTCTTTCCCGAAAACATATCAGTGGGTGGAGTCACTATATTACATTGCCCCTGTGATAAACTCAGGATCCATCGAGACTCTGCACAGGATAAAGTGAAGATGAATAAATTAATGAACAATTTTGGAGTTTTATCAGCAGATTGCTGAGAGAAAATGAATTTAGAAGGGGTGTGAATACTTTCTGATTGAACTGTATACAAAAAAAACTTTTTTTTTTTTTTTTGATCCAGCGCTGCAATTTTATCTTATGATCAAATCTCATTTGCATAACTGTGTTGAAGTTACTACAGATAGATAAAATAGTAAAATAATGTATATTATGCTTTTTTATTCTTATAACTAAATCTGTTCTTTTTATTCCTCCTCCCCAGCCATACGGACCTCACCCGTTTGGACAGTCGTAAAAAACTTTTATTTTGTTCCTAAGGAATGAAATGTGGCCTTGACTATTGTGGATGAACCAGTGGGCAGGGCTAAATAAATGAGACTTCGCCCTCTCTGGTATCATCATAATTGTAATCAGGAGTGTGTTCTTAATGTTAATTTATGAAGATGGATGTTAATTTAAGAATGCTTGCTGAATATTTTAAAGAAAGCCATTTTATGGATTTTCATTTTTTCTGATAATAAACGATGGATTTAGAAACATGATGCATGACGATCGTAGACGCAGTAATGGACCCAAGTGGCTATCAGATTAACCTTTAGAGTGCACCGAAGATTATTTCAGCCACACGTCACTGCAAAACTGCAAAGATTTACATTATTGTGTAAAAGATAAAAGAAATGTGCCACTGAGGAGCAACGACATTTACAGAGGGATATTCTGGTAAAAATAACATAATCTGAGGGCTTGAACAGAGCTTATTTGTCTTCCAACTTTTTTTGTTTTACACATAATTCTTGTTCTAGTTCTACTTCTAGTTTTATTTATGATCTAAAGTTTGCTGAATGTATGTGATGAATGTTTTAATGTAGTTTAATGGAAGCAGGAGAATTTCAGCTTACAGGAAATAGAGTTTTAGTAATCTGTGAGATTTTTAACTCCTCCTATGACACCCTTCAGTTCAGTACTGTGTGAAAGTCTTAGGTACATAACGCAGTTCTGTGCCATCAAAAACAATTAAATGATTAATTTCTTCACATTCAAATGGACCATAAATATCAGTAGAAATAATTCTGAAACCTTCAACAATAAACCTAGTAATGAAACATTAATAAATAAATCAGTGTGCCGCTTTAGCTTTAAAGCTGTATCGGTTCTCTCGGGTTCTCCGTCCTGCAGTTTTAAACAGAAATCAGTTGTACAGCTTTCCTGTATCTTAAAGAAGGTTGTTTTATTCTCAAATACTGTTTCTTTAGCCACAAACATTTTTCAGTATTTCATTTTTGAAATGTTTTGAACTGTTTCTGTTTTTAAAATGTTTGGAATTTTCTGTTTTCTATGCACAAAGCCGAAGACACAAAATAAACTGAGATGGAATTTATATAATTATATAATAATTAGGGTGCCAAGAGTTTTGCACAGTGCTGTGTGTGTATATGTTTGTGTATGTGTGTGTGTGTGTGTGTGTGTTTGAAATATATACACACATTTTGTTTCCTGAATAACACGATCAGGAATATAAAAACTGTGTATTGACATTTGGTCAAAGATAACATTCTGTCTCTTGTTTTCTTTATGAGGAACTTCCTGGTGTGTGTGTTGTGGTGTGTATGTTGGGATGTTTGAGCTTGTCTTTGTGGTCTGATTGAGAGTTCAGCTGTTTGCACAAGAGACAGCAGACACGTCATCATCCTCACTGTGACGGGTTTATCAGAGGTAAAAAGTAAATCAATGAAAGCAGAGTGTGTCAGCTCCAGCATGAGCGCGATGTCACTGCTTTAATTTACATATTTTATATTTTACAGATTAATGCATTCAGCACTGAAACTCCACATTCAAGTGTTCAAATATTGACTCAAGTCTAACAAAACAAGATTTTCCCCAAATAACCTTCATCACATCCAGTATGAGAGTGGTCAGTAGGGGGCAGTATCACTCTGTTACACAATGAGGAGGAGTGATGACACGAGTTACTGATACCATCCTGACCTTGATTAATTTCACATAGCAGCACGTCTTGAAGTGTTTTATTCCTCTTACACCACAGCAATTTTAAAAAGTTTTACTTATTAAATTACAACATGACATTTTTAACTGACCTGTTTATAAAACGAGTTAGCTCCTGGTGTCACAATACATCATAGCAGCTATAAACCATCATTTCCTCACCAGCCTCTCAAGTTTAAATTTCTGGAAATTCAAACTTCCAGAAGACTGGAAATGTCTTCTTTTTTATTATAACTTATTTGACCAGGTAAAATGTTAATTAGTGAATATACATACAGGTAGGTTTAACAATCTTACATTATTATGTCAGTATCATAAGGATAAAAAAAAATCCTCCTCTCACCTCCCTATTTGGGATTTTGGTGTGTGTGTGTGTCTTCCTCTACCTTGGTTCTTCTACCAGAGGCCTGGGTGTTTGAGGGTTCTGCACAGTATCACAGTATCTGTTCCTAGAACTGCACAGTCAGCAGCTTCCACTGAGCTGAAGTTGAAGAAATGTAAATGTAAAAAGCGGCTGTAATTCCTTGATGGTTAATGCAATATTTGTTTTATTAACTAACCCTAACCCTTGAATTAAAGCTGAAATTCTACATTTCAGTGACATCTTGATGGCTTCCTTTGAAATCCACTGTGGTGGTGTATATATGATGGCCCATATTCAAGATATTGAAAGATATATATTGATATATAGAAATATATATCATAATATATATATATAGATATATATACTATATCTATAGATATATAGAAATTTTATATTTTAGAATTTAAATTACTTTCTTTCACACGAAATTTTATATTTTAGAATTTAAATAACTTCTTTCACACTTTTATCATGTGTTATTGTGTGTGTATCAGTGATCAGGAGATTTTCTCCTACAGATACAGCTCTGACTCCTGAGCAGAAGCATTAACCCTCGAACTCTCAGCTTGGAGGAGTGTAAATCATAAGGTTAAAACAAACCGCTTGTGACTTTAAGCAGATGATGTGGATGACTGAGGATGACCCTGTTTACTTCACATTACTCAATTCCACTATGAATTGTGGTTAAAGCTGAATGTTATGTTCTATATTGACCAGTGTGTGAATGTTCACCTGAAGGACCGCTGTTTAAACAACGTAACGGAGGAAAAGATTAATGGTACACTTCATCGCTCTCCTGTAGTGTTTACTTTTTTAAAAAAAACTTCAAAGCCTTTCAGATTTCCACCTACGTCAAGAAAAAGTCGTTCTTCTGACTAATGATGGCTGTGAAAGTGTGTGAAGTTCTGAGTGAATCAAAGGGCATTTATAATGTTCACTTTCAGAGGGTAAAAGTGTGAAACTCACCATGGCAGTGAAGGTCAGGGCTTATTTTAGCATTATTACAGTGTTTAACCAAAATTCAGAGGGGCAATAATCCAATAAAAAAAGAATCTATACACACAGGGGTAAAAATCCATAATCTAATCAATACACACCGAAGGGTAACAATCCATAATCTAATTAATACACACAGGGGTAACAATCCATAATCTAATCAATACACACCGAAGGGTAACAATCCATAATCTAATCAATACACACAGGGGTAACAATCCATAATCTAATCAATACACACAGAAGGGTAACTATCCATAATCAATACACACAGAGGGGTAATAATGCATAATCAATAAACATTAGGGGTAATATTCTGATAATTGTGGAAATAATCTTATAATTATGGATAATTATCTACACTCAATGCCACCAGAATTAGTAGAATATTATCTTAATCATTTTTAGGCATTGCCATGGTTCACCCCAGGCTGATGCAACACCTGGAAGTGAAGTCCTGTAATGATAGAAACCACCTCGTTATTTTACTATTCCTGACTTTGTTCCGAGCGAGATATTGAAGGGGCACATGATCTGTGATCAAGATGAACTGCCGGCCCATCAGATAGTAGTGCAGCTCCTCTACAGCCCACTTGATGGCGAGGAGAACATGTCCTGGAACTGTGCTTCCGGTTCTATGAGATCCTGTTTCTAACTAGCAGAGAGGTCGGGACTCTTCTCAATCATCTCCACGGCACCTGAAACACAAGACAAACCAAGCTCAGGGGCTGGCTCTGACCATTGCTTAAGAAAATTGATGTGGTATGCCTGTGTTTCAGTTTGCTTAACTGGCTGCTGTAGGTGGTAGTTAACCGGGCCTACCCTCTCCACTACGGTGTAGCGACCTTGCCAGCAAGCGAGGAATTTGCTGGGCAGTAGGAGCAGGATTTTATCCCCTGGCATGAATTCTTGTGAGAGGGCCCGGCGGTTATAGACACAATGTTTTGAACCCTTTCTAGGAATAAAGTGTTTCGCAGATAGTGAAGAGCTTGTATGGGAGAAGTAGGTTGACTCCATGACTTGGTGGAGCATGCACTTCAGTGTCTAATTGAAGCATTATACCAAGTCGTCAGTTTGCGTATGATATGCTGAGGTGTGTAGGTGTTGACTTGTAGCAGCCGGCAAAGGTCTTTCATCAGCTGGGAGCCGAATGGTGTTCCCTCTTCTGTGAGAATGTCCTTATAGATCCTGACCCTGCTAAATAGCAGGATGAACTCTCTGGCAATATTCTGAGCTGTGGCCTTTTGGAGTGGGACAGCCTCCAGGTATCGCATGGCCTAGTCCAGAATCATCAAGATGTACTCGTGGTCACAGGCGGACATAGGCAGTGGCCCTACTAGGTTCATGCCCACTCGCTCAGTGGTAGTGGTAATATATTAGGCCATTTTTCACATGGACATACATTGCTTGGAGTGTACGTGCTGGGCTGGTGTCCTCCTCGTTGATCCATTACACCTATCTCCAGCAGTGTTTCAGCCAGTCGTTCTCCTTCTGCTCCCTCCTGAAGATACTTTCCTGGGCTATATGTTGGCTTATAGAGTTAGTAAGGAACTCAAGAGAGGGACTTTGAGGAGGGACTCACTTTCAGCATCAGTGGTGGCAGTGTGGTCTCAGCAAGGAAGGCTGAAGAAACCTCCGATGGACCTACGGCAAGTGGGACTCTTCCACACCGTCGGCTGGAGTCTTGCTCTGGCTTCTCTGCTTATAAAGCCTCTGGCAGTCCTGGTCAGTCACAACCTAAAGGCACAGGCACAAGTAAAGGCACAGGAAAATTCGGGATTAGACCCATCATCACAGGTCATCACTTGGCAATGCCCTAGATGGACCTCGGCTGCCGGCACCTCCCGCACATCGCCAGGCACACACGTAACCCAGAGGTGACCCTCGGGGCAGGAGGCGGTGGGCAGTGCAGAGAGCGTCACTATGGTGATGGAGATGCTGGTATCCAGGAGCGACTTCACAGGCTGTCCTTTGAGCAGCAACATGCCAGAACTGGGGCGGGGTGCACTTCAGAGGCTGCCAGCCAGGGTTTTTGCAACGAGGAACTCCCGGACTCAGTTGGCATGGATGCGTCCTGCAGTGAGGCCGGTAGTCTTACAATGGGGGGTCAGGGTGGAGGGTGGTAGGAGGATCCCAGTAGGCAACTTGGTTCTGGCGCTTGTTCATTCAGCCCCAGCTGAGATCTGGGTTGACTCATCTCCAGTGTCACTACCACAGTCTCTAGGGCTTCCGTCAGACCCCTGATGGAGGTTGGGGCAGCCATCCCGACAGCTCGCTGTTCCTCTGCCATCAGACCCTGCACAGAGCAGTCGATTGTAATTTGCTGGATGACCTCTTCAGCGGACAGCTGCTCCAACTGGAACCACCAGTGGGAAATACTTAGCAGATCGTCAACCTGTGCCTGGGCCTCGCATGGTATGTCCAGCAGTGAAAGGCCGCAGCTGCCTTATAGCTCCAACCAGAAGTAGTACATCAGGATGAATCAGGCAGGTCCAGAAAGCAGAAGGGGTCTGGATCACTGGTATCTCAGAAGCAGTATATGCAAGTCGAAAGACAGAGAAAGCGACCTCATGGGTAATGCAAACTCATTAGTAACTCATTAGTAACTCATTAGTACCTCATCGGTAATACTTCAGAGGAAGTGATTTGTTGCATTAATAATACTGGGCAGTTTACACTAATATTTAATTTCATATGTTGTTTTGTTGCTGTATATGAGGATCACTAAGAGTTCATATTTTCAGTTTTCCATCCACTGTTTGTCTTCACACTTAATATTAAAGTTAAATAATATCCACTCTGCTTAAAGCCCTTTTCTTTCTTGTGCTGATAAAACTGAAAGGTTGAAGTGGGATTATAAAGATCAGTCCTGCTCAAGCTCAATTCTGTCTGCTGAGGGATTCTCTGTACTTCAGTAATCACCTGAGGGGACACCTCCCTGAGTTGCGAAACATGAATTTGATGTGAATATATACAGCTGCAAATATTTACTCAGCATGGTGCAGTTTGAGTGTTTGTATAGTTACTGCAACGCCCCTTTTAACTGGAGCAAAAACTCCCAATGCTGGTGTGTTGATCTAAGATCAGATTTTATTAGGGGAGACTTACAGATAAATCCACAGATCTGGATGAGGCATTTGCACTCATGACACTCGAACTGTCTCGAATCCACAAACTTTAATATCATCGAATGTAACGGCTTTCTTTGGATAATGCTGCATAAACACTGATACTGATATCAGGCATGTCTCTGATAAGTGAATAAAACCTCTACGCAGCAGCCCTGTTCCATCCAAGCTCACTCATGTAGCTATCTAATGAACTTTACTTTTATTAATCAACTCACGTCTAGTAATGTAGGTGCATGAACACATATGGGTACATTTGTGTGTGAACTTGGTCTTAAAAAAAATGGCATTAATGCATACAGGATATGGCTCCACACTTAGAGTTCCTCCATAAGCAAAAGATCAACACAAATGGAAAGGATCAGTGATCCTGACCATTCTCCTTTCTGGACCTGCCTGATCCATCCTGATGTCCTATTTCTGGTTGGAGTCATCACTTGGAAACCACTTGCTCCTGTTGAGGATGGCACCATATGAACTGCCTCAACATACACCTAGAACTGTGAAGATGGTGTTGGACTGCTGTTTACATGAGCAGTTCTGCTACAATGACATAGGACTTGCCATGAAAATGGCTTAGGAATTTCCTTGATAACTTTAGGACCTCACCCGCTTCAAACAGTTTTGCACTCAAATCTCCCTCGGTGAATCAGCAGAAAACTTCAAGAAAATTTACTTCATGTTAAAACTGTAGTGAATTTTGTGCTACACAACTGTACTTTTGACCATATAACACACAGTTACAGAAGTGTGTTAGTTGTGATCGCACGCTCTTGTTTCACCCAAATCAGGATGGCTTCCCTTTTTAGTCTGGTTCCTCTCAAGGTTTCTTTTTCATGTCGTATCAGGGAATTTTTACATGCCACCATCTCCTCAGGTTTGATTAACGGGGATATATTTTTATGGATGAATTTATTGATTCATGAGTTTAGAACGTTTTTTTTTATATTTCTGTGAAGCTACTTCGTGATGATGTCCATTGTGAAAAGAGCTATACAAATAAATTTAACTGAATAGAATAGAAAGAGTTACCAATGAGTTAATAATGAGTTACCCCTGACCATCACATCCGTAAGTGTTTATTGAACATGGGGGTGAGGTCAGGGCTCTGTGCAGGACTCTACTACTACTACTACTACTACTAATAATAATAATAATAATAAGAAGAAGAAGAAGAAGAAGAAGAAGAAGAAAAAGAAGAGAAAAGTTTATAGAGCACTGTTCATGTATATGGAAGCTCAAAGTGCTGTAAAGCTGTAAAGCAATAGGAATAAGTAATAAAGAGTACACTAATATAGAATAAAACTAAATGTATATAAAATTGATTAAAATAAATTTAAAAAATGTAGTTCAAAAAAACTAATTGCATTGTATCAATCAAATAATCAAAATAAGTTAATAAATATCAAACTATAAAAACCAAAACAATTTAAATTAAATGCCAAATTTCAATTAAATACCAAAAAAACACTATAAGCATTAATATCGTGTTAATCTAAGATATTTCTTGCTTACTAAGCCAATACAACATGATTAACGCAACATGACCATCAGCCATGAATTTAAAAGCTTGTGTCTTTGACTGTTTGGTAACAACTCTTTATGAAATAGTTTAGAATTATTTAGAACTTTAAGATGTTATACAATAAAATGTACTCTGTGACAGGACTTTACCAAAAAACAATCCCACCAAACTGGTCAGCTCTTAATGAAGGACTTATGAGAAGAAGTTATAGGATGTAAGTGATGGGCATACTGTATTAATCAGATGACCAAGTGCCCTGAAGGTAAACTGTTAGGAGATCCAGGACAGGCTTCATGACAGTTCTGAAGTGTGCCAGTGCGGACTTTAGAGATTCTCATAATTAGGGAAGTCAGAGCTTCAAGCCTCGTGTCAGTGAGTGGCTCTTTTCTCCCTCTCAGCATTCAGGTAAATGTCAGATAAAATGCATGATTTGCATAACTGCACTGGGACTGAGAGCATCTGACTCTGAAAGACAACAGAGTGACAGCAGGAAGGCCGAGCAGTCCCGCTGAGGTTCCGTGGACTGAGAATGCAGACAGGTCGGAAAACAAAAAGTGTGCAGTGAGGTTTGAGTGAACATCAGCGCAACTTAAAACCACCTGAAGCTGAGTAAAGAGAGATGAAGAGATGAAAACGATAAGGAAACTGGTTTCTCTGGTTAACCAGATGGACAGATAGTGATCTGTCTGCCTGTAAACTCTCTAAACATTATTATTAAACTAATCAGCCCCAGCTCCAAAATCTGGCACAATTTCTCTCTCTCTCTCTCTCTCTCTCTCTCTCTCTCTCTCTCTCTCTCTCTATCTCTTTGCAAACAGTTTGAAGTCATCTACTAAACAAGGAGAACATATTACTTTCAATGGAATCATTATTTTAAAGCCTAAAAATGAAGTTTAACTAACTTTATATCCACATTTAACATCATCCTCAAGTGCTTAAAAATAATGTTTCGCTTTGCAGTAATTTTCTTAATCTGATATTTGAATTTTCTTAATCTTAATCTCAAAAACATTTTTTGGCTAGTTTCAGGCCTTTAAATTTGGTCTGAACACACAGCAAGTTCTATAGTGTAAAATCTGTTTGAGAGAGTTCATTTTATCACTATGGTGGTGTTTATTTTATCTCAATCTTTGCATGTTCATTTAAGACATTCTAAAGTGTTAATAATACAACTCAGATGCAGAGAAAAAATAACATTACGCATAATTAAAAATGAACTCTGCTTAGCAACAGAGTGTGGTTTTATAACTCTGTAGGAGGTGAATTTCCAACACTTCTCAATGACACCAACTCTCTTATGTTCCTGATTCCTTTAGTGTTAAACCATACTCTTAAAGTGTTAATTCAACTCTCCTCAATGAGGCTGAGAGAGGTGTACAGGATGAGCATACACACCTGCTCTAGAAAACAACTGTCATGACTGAAACAGGTCAGGACTCTCAACACTAACATGTCACCACTTTGTCCCCTGCAGCAATCCAGGCCTGAACTTGCTGCCCAAACTCACACTTTTCCACTTAAACGATAGACTTTGACTTTCTCATTTGCATATTTCTCAGTCTGTTTGTTCCTCGGCTGTCACCCCTTTAGGATGAAAATCATGGCCAGCCTTTTTTTCTCTAGACACTGTCAGTAAACCCTGGCAAATAGCAAATAACAGATCCTAAAACACTAGGCTTAAATGTAGTCAAGGACAGCAGGAGTTCAGATGAAATACAAACAGGATATCAAAGGCAAAACCAAAAAATCCTGAAATCCAAAGAACAGATCAGATCAAAAACCATGAAGGAACGCACTGACACACGGCTTGCTATCAGTCAGTGAGCCAAACCTGACTGATATGGACCCCTAAACAAGATATTAGCTGGTGCCACTTGCAGCCAATTCCACCCCAATCATTGTCTTCATACATTCACACAGAAACTGCATAGCATGTCTTTCAGATGTTCTTTACTTTAACTCCTAAAGAAAAGACCACAAATTTAAACCCAGGATTAGCAGGAGAATTCAAATGTAAGTGCACCTGAAGAGAGAAAAGGAGTACATGTGACCATTGGGTGTTATTGGTATATTAATACCAATTAATATTAATTAATTGCATATTAATAAAAAGCTGCTGATGGTGAAACTCTGCCAATAATAGCCCCTAATCCACATTATAGTCTACAACATTGTAAACCCAAACAGAAAATGGAATTACACCTAGCACTCCTGTGCAAAACATGTATTTAATGAGCACTTCTCTCACATGATGAATGCTATTTGCTATACATATAAGACTAATCTATAATATAACTGCAAAGGCTTACAACTATTAAATAAAAAGGGAAAAGGAAAAGGAAAAGGAAAAGGAAAACATCCATCATCTGTACCGTTTTATCCGTCTGGGTCGCGGGGAAGCTGGAGCCAATCTCAGCAGACTTCGGGCGAGAGGCGGGGTACACCCTGGGCA
>JAQQZX010193710.1:0-18166 GCA_030068355.1 Notoglanidium maculatum
AGGCACCCTGGGTGACCCGGGGATCGAACCCAGGACCTTCTTGCTGTGAGGCGACAGTGCTAACCACCGCACCACCAGTGCAGTGCCCAGTTAGTAATTATGTAAGGTAATTTTGTCAATATCAACACCAGCACTGATGTCTAAAATTCACAGTACAGTCATATCATTTAGTTTACAGCTGAAAAACCACATTTAACTGTGCAGTACCTCTTTAAATTAAACCTTTATTAAAGTTTGTTAAAGTTGATGAATTCTTTTCACTCCTGAGAGCATTTGCTTCTTTATGAACACCTTTAGGTCATACAGGACCATTAATCTGCAAATAATAACTAGCAAATTAAAACAAATTGCCTTATAATTAGAAACATTTCATCATCATTTGTGCAACTGCCCAACCGATGTGTTTCCCGTGCTTTCTCACTCTGTTATTCTGAAGGAATTTTTCAACCAAACACTTCTAGCAACTAATATCCCATTGCATGATCTCATTGCATAACACTGACATGCCTCCTAACAATCCATGCAAATCATCTGCTGAACACATGTTCCAGAAGTTACATCAGTGTTTATACCGGGAAAGTTATGCATATTCAGAGATGGATGCAGTTGATTTTTGGGCTCCTCATTCAGATTTTGGAAATGACCTGCATGTCGCTGACACCTCTGAGGTTTCCAGATCTTTCTTGAGTAGGAGTGTCTTGTGCAGGGTTTTTCAATAGTGTCTAGATGACCAGATTTAAACACAAGCACTTGCCTTTAAGCCTAAAAAATCAACCCGAATACTAAAATGTATGTTAAATGTAATATGACGTAACATAAAATCAACAGACAAATTAATAATAAGAGACTAATACAGAGGCTATATGAATGAAAAGATGCCCTTTCCCCAGAGATGCCTTTTAGTTATGTCGTTATATCTGGACCTGATGGATGACCCACGTTCATTTACACTCCCATTGTGCTTCCTCCAAGACGTGAAACCAACCAGACACATGAAATACTTTTTGTAGTGCTCATATTTGAGCTCACAGATGCCCACAATTTGACTAGTCTTGCAGTGAGTGACAGAGGTGAGAGTGTATGCCCCTCCCACCCAGGGAGCACGGCCAGTCTTGCCCTCTTGCCTCCTCCACCGTGCATGGCCGTGGCATTGACAGGATTAAAATTTATAGTGAACACTTTTTATTGAGCCACTCGGGAGCTGCCAAAGTGCACCCTTTTGGGATAAGAGCACACCTAGTAATCTGTTCTCATTCTGTGTCGAGCTCTATGTTCATCCTGTTCCCTGATGTGTCTGATCCTGACACACTTCTACTTCTGTGGCTCCTCTTGCCCTCTGGACCTGCCTGATCCATTCTGATACTTCTTCTGCACTGCTATGGATAATCTCCCTTGAATACCCTCGAGACTTGGACCTCCAAAGACCTGCCACGATTATACGTCATTTCTCTCTAAATCTAATTCCATCTCATGCTCATCTTAAGCTTCCTTTTCATAATACGCTGCATGAATCCCAAACATCCTGTAATATATTCACTACTGTTTGCTTGATTGTGTACCATTCTGTAATGATCAAAATCCTTTCCAAATCCTACTATTCAGTGTCACCCAGAAGAGGGTGTGTTTTCTGTCGAGACTGGTTTCTTTTTCCACACCACTGTTTCATCTGGCTTGGTCATTATAGTCTAAAAATGGACTTCGGTGAAGACTCTTTGTATCTATTTCTATTGTTACAATTAAAAATGAAGTCATAACAACACAGAGTAATATAAATCAAATAATTATGGCCACAAGAAATTGATAACCTTATCAGGTGCCATAGGTATATCTGCAACTGGCTCACGGTTCCCATAGCAACAAGCAGCGTGCGCCTTCATTTTGATTTGGTTTTCACCTGAATGTTCAATAGTGGGCTTGGGTTACTGCGTGTGTGTGTGTGTGTGGAGTTTTGCTTGTTGTCACTGTCTCCATGTGGGCCTCCTCTGGGTTTACAGGTTTCCTCCAACCTCTGGAAACATGCTGATTAATACATATATATAATATATATATATTTATGTGTGTGTGTGTGTGTGTGTGTGTGTGTGTGTGTGTGTGTGTGCATGATGCCCTGCAATGGACTGGCATTCCATCCAGGGTATATTCCCACCTCACACTCACAGTGCTCCGTATTTGTATCCAGCATGACTCTGATCAGAATAAAGTATTATAGAAGATGAATGAATCAGTCAGTGAAGTGTTATCCATGTCTTGAATCACGGAAGTTATTCTGCACAGCATGTTATTCTAGACAATTTCTGCCACCATTCTTGGACAACTTCTACAAAGGTTCAGCAACAGAAATTGTGGAAATCCAGGAACAGAGATTATGGTGGTAAATCCAGACCTGGCAGGTAACAGGAGCGACGATTAGCTACACTGTTCTGCTTTTTTTCAGATTTTCAAGCTTGTGCCTAAAAAGTGCTAACTTTAGAAAGGGTGTTTGTTCTTCTTACATCTGTCTCATGCTTGTTTCTGGTCTGTTAGTGAAGCTCATGGAAGTCATGCAGCACTTTCTATCTCACGCTTACTCTTTAACAGTGTCACATCTCACATCTCTGTGCCTGGACTGGATTCAGCCTGTCTCGCAAAGTCACTCAGACTAAAAGCGCCGAGTAAACGATAATGTAAATGTAAGAGAAGTGATGCTCCAGCAAGACTCGAGGGAACTGAATATAGTTGGAGCTGAAATGAAGCGTGAAGACCGAAAGGATGTGGTAAGTAGAGCTGGCTCTTCTCACTGCACTCATCATAGAGTGTTTGTATTAAAATAAAAATGAGTGTTAAGGGGTTGTCTTGTCTGTGTGCTCAGAGTTATCACACTGATGTCATTCTTATGAGATACTAGAAGTAATAATTCTCTTTCTTATTTGTAAGTTAGGTTAGGCAAAAAGAAGCAATGGGGGGAAAAATGCAACGGAAACTTAAAAGTGCTCCATTAAAACAGGCTTGGAGGGTGTTTGATGAGAATCAGTAGCAAAGGAAAGATCATTTACAAAGCAATATTCATTAATTCATTCATCCAATAACTGCTTTATCTTGGTCAGGGTTGCTGTGGAACCCGGCGCCTATCCCAGTATCACTGGGTTGAAGGTGGGAGTATTCACCCCGGATATGACACCAGTCCATCGCAGGACGCCATACACACAAGTACACACACTTATTCACACCTGCAGGCAATTTAGCAAGGTCATAATAAACAACACACAATTTATAAAAGACAATTAGACAATTAAATACAACGAGAAGCTTAAAGTTCATGGATGAACTTTCATGTTGGCTTGACGAGCCTGCTAAAATGCTCAAATCATTAAACGATACTACAATGTCTTGTTGCGACTAATTCTAAAATGTTTAAAAACATTCAACAGTTATGCAAAAAGGCGTAAAAGTTAAAAAGCTGAACGTTTATGGTATATACAGGTTAAAATTTTGAAAATGTTGAAACTGAAAATTCAAATAATAAAAGTGTTAAAATGCTAAAAGACTGCTATGCTAACCCAGCTGGTTGCTAAGGTGTTGCTAGGTGGCTGTTATGGTGTTTTTAGGACGTTTCAATATAATCCCAGGTGGTTGCTAACATTCTGTAATGTTTTTGGCACCTTCGCGGCATGGTCGAGACACAAGTGCAGGATCGGGACATGGAGGTAAGAGCTGTCAGTGTTTATTAAAACATGATCGGCAAAGGTACATATGCGGTAGGCAGAAGAATGGTCAAATTACAGAAATGGGTCGAGCGATCAGCAAACAGAGTCAAAAGTGTAATCCAAAAACAGTGGTCAAAAAACACAGAAAGAGAGTCAAACACAGAATTCCAACACGGGTATATACACTCGGCAAGACAACACTAAGGCTAGTCAAATGCTTCACAAATACGAAGCGCGAATGGCAGTCCTTTTAAACTCGGCACAATCAGTCCATGAATGAGAGGCACCTGCCTCCCTCTGATTGGCCTGTAAGTTGGGAGCAGGGGCTCATGGAAGCTGTAGTCCGTGTTTTCTCCGTCGGGATGCGGAAGTGCGTGTTTCTGCAACGGAGATGAAGAGCGCACCACGCGCGTGGCCGAGATTTCACAGCGCGCTGTGCGTGGAGTGCGGAGCAGGGTATGACAGAAAGGCTCAAATCATGTGAAAGCAGGATCATTCAAATATTTCCTATGTGTTCCTATGGTGAAAAAATATGCTCTCTGGAGCGTTGATATGTGGCAACCATAATTCTGATCTTTCTAAAAAGCACAAGCGCCCTGTTCCTGTATGGGATCTACGATTGGCTGATGGGCTATAAAGCGAGTGTGGCTTCTTCGGGCTCTGTCTCCAGAAGAAGCAAAAATAAACACAGCATTCAGCCATATCGTGTCATTTACTCTATATTAATTTCTTGTTTAAAGACGTGTGGTACAAAAGCAGTATCACATGAGCAAGAGTGCAGTTATACTGAATATCAGCATGGTTATGATTAGCTATTGTGCTATTGCTTACTTAGCATACAATTCCACCTTCAAGCTTTGGTTAATATGGTGTGACACTAAGCTGTGTGCCAAGTGTGTTGTACAATGAGATGTGTTGATTTATCGGGTGATGATAAGTTGACAGTTAAAGGCCCGTGTTATCTAAGTTAAAAAGCCCATTAACTCCATAAGGCCATTAACTCAAAAAGCCATCATTTCATTACAGTATCAACTCTTATCTGAAATGGAGTTAATTGATCGGCAGGAGACCATCATGGCCAGTATAAATGAAGAGTATTTCATTAGTGTTCATTGTATTTGTGTAAATGGAGAGAAACACTATTAGTCAAATCATTTAATTCTCATGGGAATTAAGCCAGAATGCTTTACATCTCCAAACAGCAAGTTACAAATAAGGTAATTAGAAACTATTCTCACCTGTTAACAAATGCTGAAGATTAAATTACTGCAGGTTATGGCTTATAATCAGAAAGAAATTATACAAACCTAATGTCAACTGGTTGTTTCAAACCTTTTATTACTGCAAAGGAAGTACAAGGCAAAAATGGCGATTAAAATACCTGTAGTGTCTGAGCCGCGTGTACTAGATTAAAGGTCCGCTATGTAGGATTTAAAGGGCTCTAGCGGAAATGAAATTTAGTATTCATAAGTATGCTTTCATCAGCTAATTAAAGCATGGAGAAGAACTTTTATCAGTTACTTCTTAATCAATGGCTTAATCAAGTTTGTTCCAGTTTTGGTTTTGAGCATGTTTGGTAACCTTGTGAGTCATTTAAAGGGTTCCCTGTCGGATTTAGAGGTCTTTATTAGCAGAAATGGAATATAATATTCACAAGTGTGTTCTCATTAAAGTATAATTACCTGTAACTACAAATTATTGTGTTTTTGCAAGCTTAAAATGAGCTCTTTATATCTACATAGGGAGCGGGTCCACCTTTACAGAGCTGCCATGTTGCACCGCTACTGTAGCCCAGAATGGACAAACCTCTAGAGAGCGACATCTACGTTTTTACAAATGGCAGCATGAATCCAGAAAGAAGCACCAGAATAAACACAAAGAAGAAGAAAGGAAGACAAGGGAAAAGAAAGCAGAGGAATCGGTGCTTCCTGGTGCTGGCTAACAGGTTTGACAACCTAATTTTTGAAAAATGGAGAATCATACTTATTATTTAGCACGGAAAAAGAAAGGAGGTGTGAATGTAAGTACCGAATGCTACTCAAGTATTGAAGAATGCTATGGCCACTGTACGTTGCAATACATGCTCGGAAAGGGAGGAGTAAGGGAAAGGTATTCAGTTGGTTCAAATCAACTGAATCCTAAAGCGGGCCTTTAAGCGGGTTGAATAAGGAGAGTGTCTATAACAAGGTTTTTGTAGTGTATTGTAAATTAACACAAATAAAAATGCATGTGGAGCTCAAACGGCGTGACACGAAAACATCCTAAAATGGACGACTGACAGAAATACATGCAGAGTAAATGATAGAAAGCAGAGTGAGATATCAGGAAATGAGAGGCGAAAATAACCATTAAAGAAAAAGTCAAAATATTTGATTATTTATAGGCTGCATGTCTCTGAACGTATTGCGTTTTGGCTTTTTGGAGAAACATTGGGAAGCAATGCTTATGGGAGCTAAAGATTGGAAGATTTGAAGTTCAAATATCTGTGCTGAGAGAAATCCACTGTGACATTTTTTTTCCTTTTTACTGTATTGCTCCATTGTTGACACATTGGATGAAACTTCACAAGCTTTGGTAAGACTTATTTGTTGTGTGGATCAGAAAAACAAACTAAGATCTCTCAGTAATTAATGATCAGATGGTTTACAGATGGATGGAGAATGCTTTGTTGATTGAGCTATAAACAGTGGTTGCTTTACCACACTTTCTGATTTTTTTCTCTCTCCTGAAGTTAATAATGCAAAAAAATGCAGCTTGTCATGTGACTGAGAAACTGCAATGTGTAAAGTTCTTGGTCCTGAAGACTGAAGTCTTAAAGCTAAAGCTTTATCTCTGACCATTACAAAGCACTGACAATGGAGACTCCTTCCATAAATGATCAATAAACGTCTCCTCACAGAGAACTTCACCATCAACAATTACACACTATTCAAATTCATTCATGTGTAGCATACACTAAACCACTAAGTCCCTGTGCCTAGGCTTGAGATGTTTTCTGTACTGATTTGGACTAAATATGGTTTTGCTCTTGTAAAAATAATCATTGTTGACTTTTCTCTTTTTTGCATACAGAAAGTAATCATTTCTTCTAGAAAGCAAAAAGTGTAATTATTGGCACAAATGAAGCCAGTTGGTTGAGGGAAGTCACATAATTGTTTCAATAAGTGTTTAGATTGGTTGCATGAAAGTTGTTCACCAATGTCAGGGAGAGAAGCTAGGCATTTCTATTTTGTATGGTAGTATGTACAACACTAAGTAAGGGTATACTTAAAATAAATTATAAGCCATATTATGACATTATTGTGTTGTTTTATTGCTCACTTTTCAATAATTGCAAATGTGATATTAAAAAACATTTGGATAATCTTTAGTAAAAGTGTAAAATTCTCTAATATATGCAATAAAACAATGCAGTGTATATTTACTTGTACTACACAAATCTAGAATATGACCATTCCAGTTACTAGTTACTAAATTAATTGTTCAGAATGACGGATATAACAGCTTGGCCTTGAAATGATTTGATGGTTTTCAGTCTCAATCTTCTTTTCAAAGTTCTTCCTTTCATTTGAACTCGATCTTGACTGGGACTCGACCCCCTTAACTTAGTCTTGACTCGATCTCGGCTAGTCCTGGTCTTGGACGTGACAATGGCGGTCTTGAATAGAATCCTGCCTGTGTCAGAATCCTGTGTCAGTTGTTACTATAGAAATGATGACATATCAGACCTAGAAGGGCTCTCAGAGAGCACAGACCTCAAATCTGCAACCACTTTACATGTCTTGATATATTTCCAGTAGAGTCATTGTATTTCTACATTGGCTATGTTTCATCACTATTGAACTTTACTAGTAAAAGTGGATCTACTCAAGTGGATTTGAAGATGTACGGCATTGTTGAGCGCAGACTTCTGCCGAGGCCAAATGCCGTGTCTTGCACCGTCAGAGAAAGTGAAACTAAATTTGTGGAACCGCCCGTCACTCAGATCTGCGCCACAATTTAACGCTCTTTCCTTGGCCCATGCTACATCCTGCCACCAAGTTTCATAGAAATCGGTTTGGTAGGTTTTGCTCAATCCTGCAAACACGGAGAAAGACAGACAAAAAAAAAAAATAAACGGTCAAACAAACCACAGCAAAAACATGTCCT
Organism: Notoglanidium maculatum; assembly: GCA_030068355.1. NCBI lineage: Eukaryota > Metazoa > Chordata > Actinopteri > Siluriformes > Auchenoglanididae > Notoglanidium > Notoglanidium maculatum. Next base: position 7,833 of record JAQQZX010193710.1, read on the forward strand.
CCTTGGTGGTGGTACCAAGTGCATTTATGTAAACATGTGACTTGCCTATAAACTGCTGTTATAGAAAATGAATCAACGCTGTCTGACCAATCAGAATCGAGAATTCAACAGAGCTGTGGTACAAACAGAATGTATACATCAAATTAAAGTGTATATTTACATATTCACACAATGCAAGACAAAAACATTGGTGTTTTTACGTGAAATGTGTGTGAGGTGTTGGGTTTATTGTTATTGGTTATAGGAACTTTCACATTTTAATGGGCAAAGTTAATCTGTGTAATAAGATTACTCGCTGTTATTCTGAGAACCAGGGAGCAGGATAGCACACTAGGAGGACATACTCTGGCAGCTGATAGCAGTGGGCGTTGGTGGCACGAGCTGCTTGCTGAAGGTGCTGCTGGATATTTTTGTGGGGCTAGAAATAGTCCAGACTATTGATTGGTCAAAGTTGTCACTCAAGTCAGACAGCCACCATTTTGAAGCTGTGTACTGAATCACGTACCACTTTGCTAAATAGTAGATCAATTTGTATAGTAAATGCACTATATAGCCAACAGTTTGTAGACACCAGATGATCACACTCATATGTCCTTTTGACCATCCAACTTTGTGCCAACAGTCTGGGGAAGAACCACATATGAGCGTGATGGTTAGGTGTCAGAAACCTTTCTCTGACGTCTACAAACCTTTCCATATGTCTCTTTCTATGATATTGATGAATTTTTTAAAAGAAAGTTTCAAGGCTCCAATCAGTAGGCTAAAGTTAAAATACTTTAAGTAATTGTATACATGACTTAACTGGACTATATACACAAATCATGAGGCATATTTCAATGGTAATCACTTTATAAAACCATTTAATTTTTTTAAATAATTATATTTCTAAATGCTGATTTGTGTTTTACTCATCAATATTCTTTTGATTACTGTATGCTTTAGTGTATTAGCCTATTATTATAATTAGACAGACAGACAGACAGATAGGTAGATAGATAGATAGACAGATTGGTTGATTGATTGATAGCAATTTATTGATTTATTGATCCTGGGTAAGTGATGGCCTTACAGTTGCAGTAAAAAACAAGTATTTACAGATTAAAATATAGCTTAAAAATATATTTCTATATACAAGAAAATATATTTAGAAAGGGAGCTTGTCTCTATACAAACACATACAGTGGATAAGCTATGTAAACAAGGCAAGAGTCCAGGGTATATAATCTGAAGGTGCCACAAGGTAATAATAATAATAATAATAGTGATAATAATAAAAATAATAATAATCCATTATCTATACTGCTTATTTTTAAGGGTCACAGGGAAGCTGGAGCCAATCCCAGCTGAATTCAGGTGAGAGGCAGGGTGCACCTTGGGCAGGTCACCAATCTATCACAGGGCTAACACACAGATGAACAGCCATTCACACTAACTGTCACACCTATGAGATTTAGAGTAATCAGTTGACCTAATCTGCATGTTTTTGGACTGTAGGACGAAACCCACATAGTCACGGGGAGAACATACAAACTCTGCACAGAAACACCTCAGTCAGCCAGCGTATTATTATTTACATGTTTACTATTTTGTATCTTCCATATTATTAATTACAGAATTTTAGATTTTCATTATATACATTATATTCTGTACAATAGTGCACATAATAATAATAATAACTGCTTCACATTTTTTTATTTACATTTTTATTATTTTTTAGATTTTTACTTTTTTCCCCAAAGTTTTTTTCAGGTACCTATGCTGTATCTTGTATATTATATATACATTATACATAAATTATATACAACAACAACAATAATAATAATAATAATTTACTGTAAATGATACTGTATATTTATATGTACTTTTCTACTCATAGTCCAGAAGGACTAAAAACAAGTGTAAAATAACTCCTTTACCTCAATGATATGTTATTACATACAAACATAAAAAAAACTTTCACGTCAAATAAACAATTTATAAATAAGTCGGATTTATTTTATTTTATTCTGTACCAGAATAGCGAGCATGTACCGGGTCGGACTAAAGCCTAGCTCCGCCCATCAATTTTAACGACTTTCATTGGTTGGCCTAGTTCATGGGCGTGGCTTTGGCTGATACGCACGCCCCTTTTCCACAAAACACAGCGGCTAAGGTTTTTTAGCAGCTCTGTGGTCATTTTTATAATAAACAGTGTCCCGTGTGTATCTGCGCGTGATATCAGCGCCTGAAGCCGCAGAGAAGGTAATGTGTGACTGGGAACCTCGTTTACATTGTCAGCTTGGTCGTAGCACGAGCAGAATGTTAGCAATGCGTCTTTTTTTAAAGCTAAAGGAGGGTCATCCGTTAGTACTGGAATCATTTAACCTTAACGGGGGCTAAGCTAACACAGCTAAGGGCTATTTCATTGGGATTCTCACGGATGTTAATGATAAATACTGAATGCTAACACATGTAGCATTTTTCTGAATAGATCCTGTTGTGTCCAGCTATGCAGATTTTGTCCACACACACACACACACACACACACACACACACACGCATGCGGACTGAAAGAATACGCACTTATAACTAAAACTAATGGGAAAAAACGCCGTTTGACCGTTATCTCTTTTTAAATGTTTAAGTCGCGTGCACACATTCCAAATAGTTTAACGGTTATTCCAGGCGTCGTTCCCAATCTGAACTGTGATAATATAATAGAAGTGTATAGGAGAAAGTACCCGGATGTAGCCGTGGCGTACTTGTTAAAACGCGAGTGCATAGGAGTCAAGGTAGCGGTTTAAAACACGGCAGCATACTACTATACTAAACAGTATGTAAAGATAGTACGCAACCTGATTCATGCACTGTTATGAGGCTCTTATGTAAAAGATACTCCGGAGTTTTTGTGTGTTATGTAGGCCAGATGGATTGATTTAAAAAGTCAAAAGATATTATTTTATTCATATTTAATCCAGAAATATTTAATTTAATTCAGAAATAATAATTAATAAGAAATTAAAAAAAATCAAAAAGTTATATCATTTTTTTTTTTTTTGCAGTATTATTGTTCTTAAATATTCCTCTTTGATTAACTGGATATTATATTGTGTGTGTGTGAGTTGAAGTACTGATGCATATTTGTTCATTTATTTATTTGTTGTTAATTCTGAACCACTTTCACGTTTTTTTTTTTTTTTTTTTTTTTTTGCGTATTCCAGATTGGAGAGAAAATAAATTTCTGTTTCCTGTTTAGTTTGTTTTGGTTGTGCCGAATTAAAGGAAAACTCCACTAATGCATTAAATATATATTTTTCCAAATATTAATGATGTGCTTAGTGCACTATATTGCGGACTTCATGGATTTCCCGAGATCCAGATTTATAATCCAGGACTACTGTAACATTTTACCATTTTGTCACGTCATTAACATGCGCATGTGTAACGTACATAACTGGAAAACCAAAAGCAATATTCCTTGCACTGACTTACCAGCCTAGTGGGAAGTGTCGTGTTGTTTTAGCAATATAATCCACGTGTTGGTCATGCGATGCTTGTGTGCGGGTGCCGAAGCAGCCGTAACTAACGCGAGCAGCGTTGTAGTTCACACACTCGCAGCGGATTTTATGTAGTTAAGGAAGATTTAAATCGACATCCACAAGATGGCACGTCCGAGTCGAAACCTCCACGTCAGGTTTCCAGGACGAGCTGTAAAGTCTTAAAGTTTAGGCTGTCGTCGTGATGGTTGTCATGGGCTGCATATCACGTAAACCAAAAGGTGACATGAACAAGGTTTTAAAATCCAAATTCAGTTTGTTTGATGTTTTTGCTGGCCTGCCAACCGAATCCCTCTTTGATATCAATTTGAGAAATAATTGAGGAGGAGATTGAGTTCTTCAAGTGCCCTGCAGTTTGGCAGTACTCATTTTTCGGGATGCGCTGGTGCTGATGCTGCTATCAGGTATCATTCTGATGCTGTGCTCTTTCAGGCTACGTGAATTCAGCCTGGTTTTGATACAGATTCGTCATGGCCAACAAATTCCCAGCATGTCATAATCATTGTGTAATGTATTTTCCCCGAGTAGCTCTGATGACGTGTTCCTTGACGTTCCTTCGGTATCCACGATTGACAGTCTCTTGACCATCCTTCCCGATAACGTGCGAGAACGTGGTTGTAGTGCTGCCGTTCTCCCGGCCAAGACACACCGAGAATTCATGGCACTCCGATCGCCTAATCTGACATGGCGACCATCATATCATGTAGTCTGATCCCGGCATTAATCGTAGGCGTAAAAAACGAAACGATATTCGATACGATGTTAGATAAGCCTGGCGTACATCATCTCGCAAACAAACAAACAGACAACACGCTAAATTTACAGATGTTAAAATGTCCTACTGCCCTTTCTACTGACCCCTTTAAACCTCATAATTTAGTGACACCTTGTGTAAAGCAGGCCGCTAACTGAGAGCCGCAGCATTTTCCTACAACAGTTCAAACACAACTCGGCACTGCAGGTTCACGGAAAGACAAATGACGAGGCATTCTGACACAATGAAACACAAGTTCTCCACTGCAACCTGACTTGATCCAAGGTAGATATTATAGCTTGCTAATGCACTTAATTTAAAATCAGCTAAATTTCCCTAACATTCGAATGCGCCCGGTAGCGTTCATGTACTCGTTAATGGCGGCTTTGTAAACCCTGGGAACATAAAGCGAGCTGAATGAGGTTCCATGGTTCCCCTGAGCAGTATCCGTACTGACGTCGAGTACCAAAACAGTCCGAAGAAATGGCGTCGATGCATCGCTAACGATTCCAGTCCTAATTTGCGGTCTTCTTTTACTTCCTGTGTGAAGTTTGATGGTGATGATCGTGCCACGCCGGTGTCATTATCGTTGCCGCGGTTACAGTGGAGCTTAATAGGAGAAACAAATCAGAAATCTCAAATGTAAGTGATTCGAGTCATGTCGGTGCAAACGCCGGACTTCTAGTCCCAGAATGCAGTGCAGCTTTCGAGCTCTGCGGCGATCTTTGAGAAGACTAGCGTGATTGCATCGACCTCGTCGGTGTGCTTCAGATACGATGCTCATAGACGGCGAGTCCAGTGCACGATGTCTCCAGGACGTTTCTTTCATGTGACCCCTAGGCGTTTAAAGTCCCAGTAACGCTGCTGTAGCTGATGCACTCGTACCTCAGTCACGAGGAGAGTAAAGTTTCCTGCTCAATCCGTCCTTTCTGTTTCTAATTGCTGCTTAATGTGCTGTTTAAATCCTTCATCATTGACCAGAGGATTGCACGGAGTTATAAAGCCTCTGGCGGTTTTATGAATCCTGACTCTATTCTCTAAATTAATTATTTACCCCCACTTGCTTGTCTCCACCTTCTCCTCATAAAACGCGAGCGATCTGAGACGACTCAGGTTTGTCATTCTCAGCCGTGTTCTGCTTTCCTCTCTGCTCCTGACAGGACATGGGCCACGAAGGAAATGCATGAGAGAATGATCTGAACTGTCCCAGGCCACGTTCTGAGGTGAGACGCACGGCACAAGCGAAGATGGATAACAGAGTAGTGCTTTATATTAAGGTGATGGACCGACCCGTATGTGATGTCCTTCAGCTGTGCAAGCAAAGCGCGCCCCGTGACTCTACAGATTTAAAAGCGCGTTGCTTGCACAGCTGATGAAGGACTTTTTAACCAGGAACAATAAGCTTGCCTTGATACTTTACGCCCCACAGTGCACGGTTTGTTCCCTTTACGTTCAGTACATGTGTGTTCATTCCTGTATATTGGTGCCATCGTTCGTAGCTGATCATCACCTTGATCTCAGTGTTTTACACCGTTATTAGTGTTGGAAAGCGGCGTTCCGAGTTTCTGTGCATACCAGCGCCTTTTCAAACATTTAACCGAAGAGCCCTTCCAGCTTTCCAGCCCATAAATGTTATTTTACTGAATTTCTGTGTAACATCTTTAGACATTTCCACTGCACAATGATACTTCAGCACCAGGAAACATCAACACTGCTGTTTCCACTGGTGTTCCAGTTCAGTCCTGAAACTTCCAGCTGTGTGACGTATTCATTTATTGTTTTGGTTTTGTTTTATTTGGCACCCGATCACGATGGGCGCCGACACGACTTGACGGTACACGGATCTGTTGAGAAAACGGAGGCGTGAGATGAGGAGTAGCTCGCTGCGGTAATCTCAACATGACGATACAGATTCGTTTACACTTTTACTCGTCGATGTCCGTTCCCATCGGCTCTCGTTCTGGGCTTGTTTTAATGGCGGTTCGAAACCCCAGATTTAAACGAGTCACGCTTACGCTTCTGGACATTAACGTGAAGATTTTGTGAATTCTGTCTCTTGCAGCTGTCTGGTCTGAGGAGCGAGTCGTTCCAGCATGGAGGCCTCCAACATTTTGCCCATACTGAAGAAGAAATTGGCGTTTTTGTCAGGTAATGAATGAAGATGGTTGTAATATCTAACATCATGCTGTGTAGTTTTGTAGAATATTAACTGTCAAAGGTGGCCTTTTAATAATAACCCCTTCATACCCAAGCGCTCTCGAATTCTCCGTTCTGATTGGTCAAAAGGTTCTGATTCGTTTTTCTCTGACCGTAACGCTAGTTGTAATTCTTGTCACAGGTTCATGTAGACGCTCTCGTTCTAATACATTATCGTTTCTAATGTAACATTCACAGGGACTTGCGCTGTGGACTCTTAGTTTAAAGATAAATGTATAAACCCCTTCATGCCACGCGTCTTTAGCACATCGTAGAGCGCTGTTCTGCTGTTGTGACCTGCTGCAAACGTGATGCCGAGCCAGACGCCAGACACGCAGTCTTCGAGCCAGGCGACTGTGACGGCCGCTTTAGGACCTTCTCTGAAACCAAGCCGTGGCAGGACAGTGTATTCTCTCGTTGCTGATTAACAGTGTTGAACTTTCATGTCAGAAGAAGAGCTGACGTGCGTCTTATTAGAACTGCGTTCACGAGGCTCGGAGGCTCCAAATGATGTTGCTGTAGCCGTTCTGTTTTCCTTTTCTGAAAACCCAGCCATCGTTTCTCTCCCGCAGTGACATCTGGAAGCAACTTTTGTCTTGTCTTGCGTGGGAATCTAACGGAGAATAAACTGATTGATTATGGGGTGCAGTAACTCGAATGACCGTTCAAGCCACCAATGGCACGCGCTCGTCGCTTTCAAAGTCACGCCCGTGTGCTCCTGTGACTCCTCAGGATGAAGCGATGATGAAAGGTGTTTGTTTTTTTTGTACTCAGCACTTTTTTTTTTAAAGTACAGAGTCTTTGTTTTTTAAGAGTACGGCAGGAAAACAAAAACATTACAAGTTAACAGTGAAAACGAAGTCACCGTCTGAGCGCTCAGTGTCCGGGAGCACTCGATTTAATTCTACACTTGACGTCGACTCGGTTACCGCACTGTTTGTATGTAAGGAATAAAACACTTATAAATAAAACAATAAAACGCGGGGCATGCCGTTATAGGAAAACAATCAGCTATGTGTTGCGGAGTTAGTCTCCGCACCGAATTTGGTTATTTTCCGATAGCGCAAATTGCAAAGTGTTTTATTCCTCTCGCGTTTATGTTTACTTTTAATGTTCACGGTTTTTAAAAAAATCATTTTGAATTTTAACAAGGGAAGGAAAGATCACACACACACACACACATCTCATGAACTGGACTGAAAAGGTACACACCTACGTGAACACATTGCACTGCCTCTGCAAGCTTCGGATACCTCTAAAGCTCAGTATATGGTTTAAATGCCAACAAAAGCTCTGTTGTTGACTCTATATTAGTCTTTGATTATGTGGAGCATCCGTCATGCACGTCCCTGTGTATGAGCTGTTACCATGGAAATGATGTATTAGACTTTAGTCTTTATAATGATGCAGTGGAATCATCATACGAGTCCTCATTTGGTCATCGTTCTCTCTCGTTATATTTTTTGTACTGTTCAGGAGGTAAAGACCGGCGCAGTGGGCTGATCCTGACCATCCCGCTATGCACGGAGCAGACGAGCATGGAGGAGCTCAGCTCCACACTGGACTACCTGCTCAGCATCCCCAGGTCCGTTCCACTCCAAGCACTTTCACATAGCATGCTGCGGCGCTTATCTGCTGGTCCATCAAGAAGTTAGCTAACATGTTATCTCTGTATTATTATTATTTCCTCATCTGTAACAGCTCCTGCATTGTTCCCTAGTGGGAAGCGTATCATCAGTCACCTTTTATTGGCCCAACATTTCTGTATTGATTTTTAGGAGCCTCTGAGCATTGTCTTCACTCTCAGCTTTCTAAAAGGGTTTTGTACTGCTCTGTTCTCTGTCCATCCTGCCAGTTGTGTTGTAAAACGTCAGCCAGATTCGCTCCTACGCTCCTGCTTTCACGCCGGCAGCGACGCCGCGTGGCGAAGCGGCTAAAGAGTTTGCAGCAGGCGGAGGCGGAGCGACGCTTACTGTTTAATTTCATATAAGTACAAAGCAACATGGCTAGCAGTAAACTAGTGCGAGTCAGGAGCACTTCAGCTTTTCCCCCTTTCTTGTTTCCTGTCAGATTCAAACCTCATCAAGATGATGAAATTGTTTGATTTGTAGCACAGAGCTTGCGTCTGATTGGTCAGAATGCGTGCATGTGCTGAGTTCTTCTATTGCTTGTTCTAAGGTGTAATTGTTTCTATAGTAACAGCTCACGCACGGGGATTTGTTCGGACACGTGACCAGCTGAAACCGATGATAAAAACCGCGATCGATGAAATTCTTACTTATCCCTTAAGTAAGGACCGAAGCACTCGAGCACGTGCTGTTCTAGAAAAGTAAGCGACGATGTGACGGCGTGATGCGGCTCGACGCAAAGCTGACCGTTTTCCTAAGCGCTTGTTCAGAAGAGTTTTATTCCTCTTACACCACATCCATCTGACAAGACGTACTTTTATCACTTTAAAGCTGTATTTAATGTTATTTAAGCATGCGGCGTACGTGTAACCGCGTTACACCGTCACCTTCTCCTGAAATCAGCCAGATTAAAATTCCTGAAGACTTCCCCATGTCGGAAAACGCGTACCTCTTGCTGCCACGGGAATCTCCTGCTTTAAATCTCACAGAAAGTGACGCCGAGAAGTCACTGCTGGTGTGAACACGCTTCATCCTCAGCGAGTCTATATAAGGGCACGGGAAAGATTTTAAGCCTAAGCAGCTTAAACATTTTATAATTCATGTAATTACTCCGCTCTCGGCTTCATGGGCGTCATTTTTCCAATCCTTAATTTGACCCTCTTGAGTTTGCTGTTAATTATTCAGTGTGTCGCATGTCGTGTTCCCACACTCGTTCCTCTCGGATCGCTCTCTGCTGATGTTCTATAAGCGCCTTAATGAGTCTGGCGCCCGATCACAAACCCTCCGAACTGATCCAGAGTGCCATTTAAATGCCAGCTGAGCCGCGCTGCAGCCCGACGCGCCCCGCCGGTTCCGATTCGGTGTGTATTTTTGGAGTATCTGAGTCACTCTGAGAGCTGTGTGTGCTAAATATCACCTCACTGGCAAAGCGATGAATGTGGCTCTTCCGAGCGTGTAGGAGAGGAGCACGGCGTGGGAGCTTGTAGCTTGTTCTCTCGCTATTAAATGCACATCAGTGGATCACCGAGTGGAGCGTTTGAGACTCGCCTGGCTTTCTGTTCATTCTTTCTCTCTCTGTTTCTTTATTAATCTCCGTACCAGTCTCTCCGTCTCTGTTTAGTCCTCTCTGTTCATGTTTCCTGTTTGGCTGGCTGGGTGACACGACGATATTATATCGATCTGTCGAGATAGGTCGTCACAACTCGCTTCTAGGATCTTATTTCTTTTTTGAAAGAACAGTCACAAACTCGCCGATCAGCTGGTTCGAGCAAGTTTTCAAATTGCAAAATAGAAACAAGCTCGGCCTCAGATGCTGCAGGGTTTATTTTTAAATGCGACACTACAGTGAACAGTTTGTTAGCATTTACATCCTGATGCATATTTGTGTACCCATGACATGTGTTCTATCTTTTCTGTCTATCTTATCAGTCTTTCTGTCTCTCTCTCTATCACTATTTCCATCTATTGCTTTCTGTCTTTTCCCCTTTAACTTTCTTTCCATTTTTTTCCCCACTTTTATCTGTCTCTATGCATCAGTTCTCTCCATCTCCCACCTTGAATCTCTTTCTCTCTATCCATACGGCCGTCCCTCTTTCTCTCGTTGTTCCCAAATGTATCTGCCCATATCTGTTTCTCTGAATCTCCCTGCTGTGTGTGTGTGTGTGTGTGTGTGTGTGTGTGTGTGTGTGTGTGTGTGTGTGTGTGTGTGTGTGTGTGTGT
>JAQQZX010193813.1:0-18148 GCA_030068355.1 Notoglanidium maculatum
TGTGGATCGACTGACCTCTGCTTGTCTCACGGATTTGATTTCTGCCTAACGATTCTGTACCTTTGCCTGAAGTGAGTAATAAAAGCATTTATCTACGCATGTATCCCATCTTGCCTGGCTCTCATGGCAGTCACATTCAGTTACAATTTACCTTTTGTAAAAAATAAATAAATAAATAAATAAAAATAAAACTGGTGAAAATGTAATTTCAAATAACATGAAACCAATATAAATACAAACCGTACATTTTAACAAACCTGATCCATGCTTTTAAAACAAGTTTTTTTAAAAGATTTATATATTGCTCAGCCAGAGCAAAGCTAAGAGTGAGGAGGAAGAGATTTAAACCTTTGGTTCTGTCCATCTTCATGAGAAATGTGAGGCCTCTGGGAAATAAAATGTACAAGTTATGTGCACTGATTTGGACCCAGAAGGAGTACTGGGAAATCAGCTTTTTGTGCTTTATGGTGATATGGCTACATGGCAACTTCCCAGACCATAATGCTTCGATACCTGGCTGCAGGATTAATCAAGCAGACAGGGATGTTGTGCTGAGCCATAAGTGGAAGGGGGAGGGATTGTCGTTTTTGTGAATGAAAGGTGTTGCAATCCCAGAGGTGTCACCGTATGTTTTTGAATGTTCTCAAAAGAATGTTTCTGTTCTTCAGTCATTGAACTTTTAGCCATGGGTATGTGTCCATATTATTTGCCATGGGACTTCTCCTCTGCCAATACTGATCAGTGTTTGCATTCCAGCATAATGTGACATGATGCACACAACTGTTTCTAAACTACAGTCCCAACACCCCAGGGCTTTAGTGACCATTACTGGGCACTTCAGCCATGTTGATCTGTACTGTACTCCCAAATTTCCACCAGTTTGTTGACTGCACTACATGGGAAAATAGAACACTGGGCCTTCTTTATGCAAATGTTAAAGATGCATAAAGAGCCACTGCCCTGCCCCCACTTGGCAAATCAGACCACAACCTTGTCTAGTTAACACCTCTGTATGTTACTGCAGCACAAAAGAAGCCTGCATCCACAAGGACTGTGAGGAGTTGGAATCAGGAGGCCGATCCCTGCAAGACTGCTTTGACAATACTCTGCAAATCACATGGAGATGATATAAACTTCACTGACTGCATCAGTTATTACACCACCTTCCGAAAGGATACCACCATCCCAACCAGGACTGTATGCTGTAAGCTGTTTATCCAATAATACGCCAGACCTGAAGTATCTGATGAATAATAAGAAGAGAGCCTTTAGGGCTGGTGTCAAGGAAGAGTTTAAAAGGATACAGAACAGTCTGAAAGTGAGACTGAGGGAGTGCAAGGACTCCTTCACATGGAAAATATAGAGTAAACTCTAGCAAAACAACATTATGGACATAATGCTGGATAGGAAGCAGATCACAAGCTTCAATATCAAAGACTGTCAGCAGGGGGAAGCCTGGCTAGCGCCAACAAGATTAATGTTTTGTAATGTTTTTAATGATGAGACAGTATTTATGTGCACCAATGATGACAGTCCACCATGTTTAGATGACAGTGACAATCATGTTTATGTAAGAAATGTCAAATAAATAAAAAGCTTAAGAGTAATATTAGCATATTCCTGTTTATTGCTAACTAGCTAACTCTGCAGTGGTTCCTAGCTAGCTATCACCAGCATAATCATATAATCACTAGTATAAATAACATGCATCGAGAAAAAAAAATCCATGACACTTTGTCGCATTGTCGATGCTCTTGCCTTGTGTGTGTGTGTGTGTGTGTGTGTGTGTGTGTGTGTGTGAGTGAGAGAGAGAGAGAGAGTGAGAGAGAGAGAAAGAGAGAGAGAGAGAAATGGAAAGTGAGGATGGAAGAGGGAGAGTGCAAGGAAGGTGGAGGGAGGGGGGACACAGAATCAGGAAAATTCTTTTTCCTCAAACTCCTCAAACATCTCAGCTGATTTCTTATTATTTATGTGGTTTAGTGGAATACAGAATTTAATTATTTATACAAATGTATAATAAATACTTATTTAGTACACCTTTAGGGTGTATGTTAAGGTGTGGATTTTAATATGTGTAGATGTTACTAATATTTCACATTTGTAATATGTTTTTTTATATTTGTAACATGTTATAATATTTTCATATTTTATATCATATTACATTATAATTCATGCCCTTTCAAACAAAACAAACTTGTTCTTGTCATGTTTCTTTAGTTTTCTAACTATAACCATTTATTTACAGGATAACAAAATTAATTTCTTTGTTATTCTTGGTGAAAAGCTGCAGTGTTATAGAATGCTCCTGGGGTATAGAGGACTAAGGCAAGGCTGCAGGCCCTGATCATATCAGTCCCAGGGTACTAAAGTCCTTCAGCATACTGTATATTTAACCTGAGTCTGAAACAGGAAATTATACCAGTACTATGAAAAACATTTCCATAGCACTTGTTTAGTATCATTACTAAGACCAGTTGTGCTAACATCCCATGTCATGAAGATAATGGAGAGATTTTTTCTTGCCCATCTTCAACATCATCTAGACCCTCTTGAACTGATGAGGTTCTAGACGATGCTGTCATCTACCTGCTGTAGCGCTCTCACCTTCACCTGGATAGCAGCATGAGAATCATGTCTCTTGTTTTTTCCATTGCCTTTAATGCCTTTCAATACCTTCTACTGAGTGAGAAGCTGCTCAGAATTGGTGTCAGTGCATCTACTGTCTACTGTATTGCTGACTATCTTTCAGATAGGCCCCAGTTTGAGCAATTGGGAGCTCCCTGTCTGATGTTGTGGTTAGTACCACAGGTGCGCCACATGGAACTGTCCTGTCTCCATTCCCATGTACTCTTTCATAATTCAGAGTTAATCTGAGGTATACAAATTTCTCTGATGAGTCTGCAGTGGTGGGGTGTATTAGAGATAGACAGGAGTCAGAGTACAGGGAACAGGTGGATAACTTTGTGGAGTAGTGTTAGATGAAGCAACCGGTAGTGAACAACAACCGGAAGTTGCCGCTCAACAAGCTACAATGCAGGGAATCTTTGAAATCAAAGATAGACCCAGTCCATATACTTTAAAGACTTGCTCTGGAAAAACACAGACCTCTGGTAGGAGAGCCGTAAACTTCTTCCTCGAGTCCATGGATGGAAAAGTCAACATCCAGCTACCCCCTCTAATCAAATGTGACTCTGTTCTGGACGATAGAACAGAAATACCCTCTCCCAAGATAGCTTAGCATCACCCACACCTACTCCCAGTTGCAGACAACATCCCAACTGTCGACCACCACGCCCCAATCCTTTTACTCCTGGGAAGGGACATCCTCAGGGTCCATAAGGTATGTGAGCAAATTAACAGACCCAATAACGCACCTTACGCCCAAAGGCTAGACCTGGGTTAGGTTATTGTAGGGGAGGTGTGTTTAGGAAAAGCGTACAGTCAGTCAGAGGTCAACGTCTACAAAACGCACACCTTAGATAATGGCCATGAATCCTACTTTGAGCCTTGTCCAAACACAATTCACATTAAAGAGAATTATGGAGCCACCATAGATACTACCTGTGACACAGACAGTTTAGGACACTCTGTGTTTGTTATGTGTAAAAGTGATGACAAACAAGCTAGGTATATTGACGACAAAGCCATCAAAACCGAGAGAACAGCTGGGTTGCACCTTTACCCTTTCGCTCTCCAAGAAGGAGGCTTCCAGACAATAAAGGGCAAGCCCTAAAACACCTCTGCTCTCTCTGAAGGACTTCAGAGACGAAACCAGAAATGAAAAATCATTACATTCAATTCATGCAAAAAATGTTGGATAACGATCAAGCCGAGCCAGCCCCACCCCTGCCCGAAAATAAAGAACATTGGTATCTACCCACGTTCAGTGTATATCACCCACAGAAGCCAAAACAAATATGGGTCGTGTTTGATTCAAGTGCAGAATGTGATGGAATTTCCCTCAACCAAGTGCTTCTCAGTGGACCCGATTTGAATAACTGTTAGGAGTGCTGTTGCACTTTCGTAAAGCGCCCATAGCCCTGACAGCTGACATACAACAAATGTTTTACTGCTTCATTGTGATTGAAGACCACAGGGATTATTTGCGTTATCTGTGGTATGAGGACAACGACATTACAAAAAGCATATTCGAGTTTATAATGAAAGTCCACGTGTTTGGGAACAGGCCATCACCCGCTTTTGCCATTTACTGCATGATAAGGGCAGTACAACAGAGTGAACGAGAACACGTTCAGAACAATTCATTGAGCATCAGTTTTATGTCGACAACGGACTCACATCAGTCGCCACACCAGAGGAAGCAATTGACCTGCTTGTGAAAACGCAAAACATGTTAGCAGAGTCTAACCTACGCCTTCACAAAGTGGCATCAAACTGCAGTCAAGTCATGGAAGCTTTCCCTACAAAGGGTCGTGCAAAGGACTTAAAAGATTTAGACCTAGGAGTAGACCTTCTCCCAGTTCAGAGAAGCTTAGGACTCTGTTGGAACCTACAATCTGACAGCTTCAATTACCATGTATCAAGCAAGACCAAACCATTCACACGTAGGGGAGTATTGTCAACAGTCAATAGCCTCTATGACCCTTTAGGCTTTGTCACTCCTATAACAATGTAAGGCAAAGCACTACTTAGAGAACATTCATCTGATGAGAGAGACTGGGACACACCCTTACCCCCTGAAAAACATGACATGTGGGTTTCATGGAAAGACTCTTTGCAAGCCCTTGAAAACCTCCAAATACCAAGGTGCTACAGCCCAGGTTCATTAAGCACCATGAAAGTACAAGAACTATGCATTTCCTCTGATGCCTCCACAGTAGCTATAGGGACAGTAACTTATCTGAGTGCAGTGGACAGTGAAGGACAGCGCCATACTGGGTTTGTAATGGGGAAGTCTAAACTCGCACCCCGTCCCGCACATACAGTACCATGCCTGGAACTCTGTGCTGCTGTGCCCGCGGTAGAAATGTTTGAGCTCATTAGAGACGAGCTAGACATTAAAGTAGACAATGTGTCATTTTACACAGACAGTAGAATTGTGTTGGGGTACATATACAACACTTCCAGACGATTCTACATGTATGCTGCCAACAGGGTTACATGCATTAGAACATCCACACACCCCAGTCAATGGCATTATGTACCGACTGAGCTAAATCCAGCTGACCAAGCTACTAGATTTATTTCAGCAGCCGACCTGCAAAACAGTACCTGGTTCTCAGGTCCACCCTTTCTGTACTCTGACACATACACAAAGTCATACACTGGTCCTTTCACACTCATTGAACCTGAAAAAGACAAAGAGATACGTTCAGAAATAGAAGTATTGAAAACTACAATATCAGAGCCACGGCTAAGCTCTGAGCGTTTCGAGAGATACTCAAACTGGATCACACTGTACAGAGTCATAGCCAGACTCATTCATGTCGTCACATCCTTCACACAAAAGACAAGTGGACAAAGAGGATGGAAATGTTTCAGTGAGACTCCAAGCATCCAAGAACTCATCATTAGTAGTCATCATTCAAGCTGTCTAACAAGATGCATGCAAAAGGACACTCAAAAACCTTAAAGAAGGAAAACAGACAATTGCAAAATTTGACACACTCAAAAAGCTCAATCCTGTAGTGGACAAAGACAGCCTCTTACGAGTCGGCGGACTTCTCTCCTCCACCAACCTCACAGAGAATGAAAGGCACCCTCTGATTATCCCAACTACCAGCCACATTGACACACTACTTGTAAGTCACTTCCATGAACATGTAGCTCATCAAGGGAGACACATAACTGAAGGAGCTATCCGTATATATGGATACTGGATAGTTGGAGGTAAACGTCTTGTGTCCTCTGTTATTCATAAGTGCGTCAAATGTCGCAAGTTGCGAGGCAAAATGCAGGTCCAGAAAATGGCAGACTTGCCCACAGACGTCACACAAGAGGTCGTTGTGCCCAGGGCAAACGCTGGGCCATGTTATTCACGTGCAAGTCAACTAGGGCTGTGCATATTGAACTGATAGAGGCTATGTCTACTGATAATTTCAAAAAGTTATCAAAATAAATAAATAAATAAGTAAATAAATAATAGAAAAGGGAATGCTCTCTGTAGCTGCTGTTAGAGCCAATAAAAATCAGCTGTCATGTTGTGCATGTGAATCAAATTCTGTTGATTTTGGCACTAATTAATCTATACAATTCAACAATTGGTGCTAACATGCATGTCAGGGAAAGGAGGCAGGGAGGAGATGGATGTAAATGCAGGGGAAAGTCTTTAATATAAACAAACCAACAGAGTCCAAACTAAATACGTGAAACACGATAAAGTCAAATACAGGTACTGGTCTAGACACTTGGCAACATAAGAAAAACTAAGGTATATAGCTATGTACCTATAATAGCTAGGTAAAAAAACATGAAATAGGCTACATGTTCACTATTTACACACTCTGTTACATTAGCGTAATGCTTCCAGAATAACAAATCAAACATGAATCCTTATATAGTGTATGTAATAAAGTAAGATGCAGAACAGCCAGGGACAATTAGGAGGTACCGCAGTGTGCAGCCTTGGAACTGGAGTCCTGGTGCTGCACTTAAATCTTATGTTTCTGTAATTAATACTTTTGTATTTTTCATATTGAATGTATTTGTAATTCAAAATTTGGATCAGTGTTTTTTTTCAGTGTAAGTTCATCTCGTCATGCTCAATATGTGCCTAAGCCAAAGTTCCCAGAACCTTCCTGCCAGAAAACCTGTTCCCTTATCCATGACACAGCGACCATGGTCCTATTTATCAGTTAACTTTATCACCAATCTCCCATCATTATGGTGATTGTTGACTGGTTCTCTAAGTCCTTGTGCCTTATTCAACTACCTGTCCTGCCCTCTGCCTTCACAAATACCGAGCTCATGTTCAAACACATGTTTTGATACTTTGGCATCCCTGAGGGGATCATGAGTGACCTGAGTGATCATGAGAGGTATGTCCCTGGTATGGACCAGTTTCAGTGAGAAGCTGAGAGTCATGTGCAGTGTAACCTCAGACCTACAAGTTAACAGATAGGTGAAGTAGGCTAAACAAAAGATCACTAGATTCCTAAGGACTTCTGTGTTAGAACCAAGGCTCAGTTCCTCCCCTGGCCTGAGTTTGCTCAGAACTCCTTACATCATTTTCCCACTTAACTAACCCCAGCATGCACTCAGTTACCAACCATTCTTGTTCACATGAAATGCTAACCTAACAGACTCCCCCATAGTAGATGTCTTAGGCAGAGTCAGCAAGTGTGGGACCACACTCACCAACACCTGGAACAGGTAGCACAAACCACAAAAGATTTTGGAGATTGAAATAGAGGAGGAACACCACATTATTGTAATTGAGGTAGTTGAGTATGGCTGTCCACTAAGAGCACTGTGAGCTGCAGGAAAGTCCTCAGTAAATTGGCTGATTCAAAATCCAGCGCTGCCTAAATGAAGTCACATACAAGCTGGACCTTCCTCATCACTGAAGGTCAGCCCCTTCATTCCATGTATCCCACCTAAACCCCATCCTACCAGGACCACTAGCCACAGATGTTTCCCCAACACCAACACCTGTATCCCTAGATATCAAGATGCAACTAGCCTTGATTGTCAAACCCATAATCAACTCATGTCATAAGGAAGGTAAACTTTTTATTTAAGGTAAACAATTTATTGAGTGGGAGGGATATGACCCTAACAAAATATGCTGAATCCCAGTAAATGATGTTCTTGGCCCAAGAGATCCACACATGCACCCTGAATGTCCAAGTCCTCACACTAGAGATAAGCCTCAAAATAACCCTGTTCCCAGAGTCAGCTCCCCTGGGGAGGTTATGGTCCTCTCCCTGTCGGCACTCAAACTCCAGTTTCCAAGACTCCTCATGGTTTACAAACATGCCTAGCACAAGCTACAAAAAATCCTAGCACTTAGCAACACTCTCACATTCACATTCACCCAATTACTCATTGCACACACCTGGACTCAATCACCAAACACTATATAAGAACATACAAAAAATACTCACTCACTATCTAGTGTATTGTCCCTGACTTACAAAGCCTTTGGTTATGTTTCATAATACTCTGATTTTTTTTACTTTTTTTCATGGTTTTCATGATTTAGGATTGTCTATTATGTAGCTTGCTGATCATGTGATGCCCTGCTTGTTTTTGATACTACACTTTCCTAACATCTTGGATTATTTTCTAAACTAAATTAAACCTCACTTGCAATGGCAACTGTCAGTTAGCTTGGCCAGGTAGTTCATCCAGTGTTAGTGATGTGACGTCACACAAGCTGTGTAGTTATTCTATATACATAGATTTGGGAATGTTTAATGCATACACAAGCAGCTGGATGTCATCATAAAAACAGTGCATATAGTTTATGTGCACATTGTGTGTAGATAGTTTCATGAATTACATTTGGTAAAATGTAAAATTATAACTATGCTCACTATCACAGTAATATCTAGTATGGTATGGAAGCTTATGTTATATGTTAGCCCTGCAGTGAGTAGCATAGGCCTATTTGGGAAAAGTATTATAAAGAAAATTAACAATGTCACTAAAACATAGGATTTAAAAGTAAGTTTAAAATTACCTTTCTGAAATGGTTATCTGTAGTCTTGGTTATGGAACTGGTGGTTCAGTGTTTGCTAATTCATTTTCCATCTCAAAGTTGAGTTAATTCATAAAAAAGCATAAATCCTCATGCAGAAGCCATAGTTTAGCTTTCAGAGTTAAGCTGCAGTTGTGCAGAGAGGGTGTGGCTAATAGAGCCCTCCTTTCATGATGTTAGCAAATGAAAGCAAGGCCATTTACATGTTTAAATTTAAAGGCATAAGCCCAAAATGTAAGGGCACATCCTCAACCTCAGCCTGTTATTCTAAGGGGGTTTTATACCATTCAAAAATGGCATGAGAAAAAAGGAACCATGGTATTTAAAAAAAAAAAAACTTGCACACTTTACAAAAGCATCTCAATGAATATTATAAGATACATGAAAAGTGTGTGGCATGTCTGCTTTAATAAGTTTATTAAAATAAGTTCTGAACAGTTTTTATCTTATTGATTCTCTTGAATTACCCCTTGCTTTAGTTATTTCTGGAATCCTGTGCCCAATCTGACTTCTCAGTTGCTACTCAGCTGCTATTATGCAATCATGCACAACAGCTACAAAATATCTTCATTGTGAAGGAAGAGATCAGTAACTTCTGTAGGTGTGAACCTCAAAACCTCCACCTCAACATATGGGTTCCAATGTGAGTAAATCTGCCCCTTCTGCTAACCAGGAAGTTAAACACTTCTGATCAAGTCTAGCTTTACCCAACACATACTGGCTTTCCTGTAAATGTAAAATATTTCTCATTCAATGTTCTGTTATGTTTGCAAATTCACACTCAAATTTTTCTAGAAAAGTGGACAAAAACTTTCCCCCAAGAAAGATAAACAATCAGCAACTATGCACTAACATTTCACACTCTTGCTGCACATAATGGATAAAACAAACTGGTGCTGAAGACGGTGTTTCACTAGGACCTTAATGACATTCTAAAAATTTAATTAGCATGTAATGATTACTCACTCTAATTCATCACACCTTCAAGTTACATGCACTTTGTGAGATGAAATTCACCCTTAAAAACCAGGTGAAAAAAAACATTACACCAATGACTGAAAGTAAAATAATTACTCTGCCTGTAAAATTATCAGGGTGGTCACATGCAAATTATCTTCCAGCAGTATTTTCCAGACGTAGCTGAGAACTTCGTAGTTAAGATGTAGAATATTACCCATGTCACAGGCTCCATGACTGTCAAGGCTCTAGATGGCCCTCCACCAGGAGGGGGGAAACTGGGATGATATTCTAAGGGCACAACAAGATTTACCCACTCCAGCCTAAATTCCCCAGCAAAGTGTGGACCTCAGAAAATGCAAAAAAACACAACTCACTCAGCTCAGGGCATCCTGACATTTAAAAATCAATGTTAAGAGTAGAGAATTTTAAATTCTGATGTCGTACAAAGTTTAAAAACCTGTCCAGTTTGTCCCCAGTCTCGTACTTCATGTCAGTTAACAGCAGGTCTCCTCAAGCCACTCCTCATCCCACAACAACCATGGTCATATATCAGAATCAAAAACAGTTAGTTGCCTGTGAGTTGTGCTCACAGAAATTGGTTTGGGTTTGGTGCATGTGTAACATTAAACTGTAAATCAACAGACAGTGCAAGAAACAAATAGTTCAGCAGGATCAGATAGACCAGTAACCATAAATAATACAGTGAACTAGACAATAGACATTGCAATAGCACTATGATTAGACAGAGATATATGACACAAAAAAAATTGTGTAAGTGTTTTTAACAGATTGTGTGTGCAAACTGCAATGTGCAAAAAGATTTAAGGTAGTTTGAGGTAGTTGCAATATACTTGCTTAATTGAATAGTGTCCAGAAAGCTTTACCAGTGGTGTGCAGTTCAGGAGGTGACATGTAGCGCCTCTGTAGCCGCTTGGATGTTTGGGGTCAGAAATTTTCACTGCCTTTCTCTTTGCCATGATGGTGTATAAGTCCTTGATTTTGGTGACTTCACAGCTTGTGATCATCTCAACCAAGTGGACCACTGACTGAAATCTGGTCTTGCAGATGGAGGAGGCAGAAGAGAAAAAACTGTAATGGTGGAAGTGAGGACAATTTCTATGATAGCTGAGTAGAATCTTTGACTTACTCACAGACATTCCTGCGTCCTAAAGTAACAGCAATTTTTACTACAATCAATTTTTTTTCTAAAATCTCTCATCCAGTACCTCTTTGTTGGTGTGTAGACCAACAAATTAAACTTTAAGTATTTAGGTACTACAACCTCTCTGAAGACATTGTGTCTGATCAGGGAGTTCAGTTAATCTCATACATTTGGCTTGCATTCTGTAAACTTGTCAAAAGTAACGTCAGTCCTTTGTTAGGTTTTCACCCCCAATCCAATGTCTCAACTTGGAATGTCTCAACCAAGCAATCATGAGATTCCTGAGAACCCATTGTGCAAATATCTAACACAACTGGAATCATTACATTGCATGGGCAGATTATTTACAGAACTCCCTAATTCACTCCTCCACATGTCTCACTCCGTTTGAGTGCATGCTTGGTTACTGACCACCTCTGTTCCCCTGGTTTGAAAAAGCTTCAAGCTCCCAGCCATCAGTGAATATTCACATATGTAAAACTGCAAATCCACAGACAGAAGCAACATGCAGACCAAATCAACCACCCTCAACCACAATTACACCCAGGAATAATTGTCTGGTTACCTACATGCAAACTGAGAATCAAACTTCCCATTTGAAAGTTACGTTCCCAGGTAATTTATACCTTAAAATTCATTAAGCAATCATTAACCAGTTTCATACAAATTAGAATTAACACCCACATACAGAGTTGTACCCACATGTATCCATGTTAAAACCATTTGTCATCCCAAAACTGACAAAAGTTAATTACCACCAAAGACATTATAGACCCTTCATTTATCAGTTACTTTCACAGGGATCAACCAGACCATCCTGCTCATAGACTAAGAGGTAGACACCATCACAGGAGTGGTTCAGCTTCAGGAGCTGCCCATCATTGGAAGCTATCAAACCATTCAGACCAGACTCTTCTTCATTGGTTAAACACATTTCCTGTACTGAAAATATAAAAAGCGAATAGACAATATGCTAAACACAAAGCCTTGCTATTTTCTAAGTTCATCCTGTGTACCTATCCTGCCTGATTTTGGATCTGACCATGATTTTGGATCTGCCTATATTGTGTATGACCTGGATTTGTTCACTGTTTATGATGTTTGTATTATGGATACTTGTTGTATTAAATTTCTTGCATAAACAGTTCCTCACCACTCCTATAAAAATTCTGGGAAACTTCTGGGATAGTAAATTGAACTGTTTTATAGATTATGACATGTAGATATATCATTTTTTACTACTGTTGGTCTTCAGATTATGTAATGGTTATGTTGGCTGAGCAATTTGAGAAGGAAGCAATAGATCTTATGTACTGCAATACTCCAGAGGTTATCTGGAGAACCTGCATGATAAATAAAGTCAAACTCCAAGTCAAATAGAATCATATTATCATGTTGGCACTACTATAATATTGTAATGCACAATATAATAATGACTATAAATGAAGACTATAATAATGCAGATTCTTGATCATTTTCAGACCCTGTTTAGTAAAAAAAAATAAATAAGTAAATAAATTACATTATATTCAAGGCACAAGACTAAAACTGCATTTTCCCAGCTAAAAGATCTTTATAATTCTTTATTTAACCCCATAATCCCATTTTGAATATTCAGTACATAATCTCCACCTCAATATAAATAGGACAATTTATTGAATACTGAATATTTATATGAATACTAATAAATGTAATAAAATAGAAGGACTTTTTTTTTCATTTTTGTTCAGGCATGAGCATAATTTAGTGAAAATATTCACAATTTGCAGAATTTAACTGCATGCTGACTCTTTGTGCCATCAAAAAAACAGAAAATATTCTGACAGTACTGGAAGGCTTTCAGGTTTAGGGGGTAAGAAATGTTGATCTTTATAATATACAAGAAAATCTCTGGGATTAATCCAAGAAGCTGCTTCTCCTTAGATCTGACCAAGGCTGTAATAAGGGTGGAAAATTCAATTCAGCATGCAATCACACTTAGGATGCCATTCTCTGCCTAAACAGAAAGCATCAGAAGCCAAAGGCCACAGACTTTTTCACTTTTACCTGACTGTTAACTTTCCTAAAGCTCTTATCACTAGTCAACATGCATTATGTTTACAGGAATTGAAGTGTCATCAGAGAAATTGGGCTAAAAAAAAGACCTTAGGAAAAACTTTGAAATCAGATGAGTTTTCTCTTGGAAACAAGGCCTATGAACAGCATGGCAGAAAAGGAGTCAAGTTGGGGAAATATCATGGATTTTCCAGACCAAGGTTTTATAGCAAATCTGGAAAGCTCATCAAGTACTGTTTAAAAAAGTTCCAGTACTTGTCAGTTCCACATGTGAATTCTTAAAAATGAGGTACATGACCTTTGCTTGAGATTTCATTTTATTTGTAGGGGAAATTATGGCACGTAGAACATCTTGCAATGCATAAATCACCTCTGTAAATACACAGTGCTGTGACCTCAGTGGTTTCATGCATGCATTTCAATGAAGGTGAATATACCTCATTTAAATAAGCAGTTGAACTGAATATGCTGTCTAACTTTTTACTAGACAATAATTAAATACTCAGTTAAAATCCATATTAAACATTTGTATTTTTTACACAAATTAGAAAGGAGGTGGAGTGTGGAAATCAGTCTCATTACTACTTATGGTTACATAAAGTCTTATATTACAATAAAGTCTGAGTCTGTGAAAAATAGAAGGCCAGGAAAACATGTTGCATAAAAAAAATGTCTCAACATGTTAGAAAAAAAATGTCCAGATTGGCCAGAAACCTGTGTCTGAAACATGAATATAAACACAGACTTTTAAGCATACAGATACTCAGATACACACAGAAACATGCATATACATATGCAAGGAGACCAAGGAAAACAATCTACTACAGAGTTCAGCTGAACCCAATATTGTGGTTAAACCTTGCCACTGGTGCACTGAGCAGGTTTTCCAAACACAACAGTACACTGTGCACCTCATATTCTCTTACAGACCCAAAAATCTTACAAGGTTCATGGAAAAAATTCATGGAAAAAATTACAGTATACAAAAAAAACCTTTGAATGCCAACAGTCTTATGTGTCTGCCTTTGTATTACATTTCTTACCCTGTGCAAATACATTGCTTTAAAGGGTTAGGGTTAGGGTTGAACTATGTGTGCAGTCATAAATCAAAAATGCCCTTCTTGGATACTGCCATCATGGTATGGCTGCATAGGATTTCTTTTTGGAGTGGCTGAAATTAAATAGCAACTGAAACAATTGGCTTTGTTTGACTTTTGTTTCCTTTTTGAACTGTGTTAACTCTCTTCAATATCATGTGACCTTAGCCCTAATGCAGAGCATGATTATATGCTTTAAGAATATGATTGTTTTTTTAAGTTGCAAGAATTTAATGCTTAATATGTCTCACAGTCAAACAGATCACTATGCCTGGACAAACTGGTCTGCATGCATGTGTTTGTTATAAAGGGTTGGGTATCGTTTTTATTTTATCAATTCCTATCCGATCTTACTGATTCCCCATTTTGATTCCAAAATGGTAAGAAAGATATAAAAGGTTGAGATATCAAAACATACATTTTGACTGCTTACAACATTAATTAAACCAAGTTGACTATATTTTTGCATTGAAGAGACTTTTGTAATCTGAAAAAGTAAACAAGTGCAATGAAATGAGCCGATATGAAAAAGAATATATATACAACTATGGAAAAATTAAGAGAGGTGGAGAGTATATATGTATATATATACATACACACTTTATTGCATTAGATTTAAAAACTTTTTATAATACCTTTATTTTGAAATCGTGTTCATAGATAGCGATCCACAGGGAGTTTTATTTTAAAATCCACTTTGAGTCACTGGCAGTTAGCCATGGTAAGTAAGCCACCACAACAGATTCTCCTATTATCACACCATATACTTTTGGATAGCTTATAGCCTTTGTTTTTCTGACAATAAAGTTTTTTTAATTAAGGATTATCACAGCACTGATAAGCAGAATCAAAATGAATTTTTTATGGGTACACAGTACTTGGCAATTTGATTTCAGTTCTAATTTGGAACCAGGTTTTGGATCCCAAATCTAATTATAAATGAAATTTGTGGGGGTTGGGGAAGAAGAAAAAAATTCATCTCTTAACGTTGACACTTTTTCTTATATTGCCACTGCACATCTCAAATTATCCTGAAAAATTTAAGAACATTTACTCTTCATTTAAATCAGGTTTTACCGAAGCCAGTAGAAATTATATAGTGATAATACTTAAAGAAACAGTAACCCCCACAGGAAGCCCTATTTATTATTGATCTTTGTAACCATTATTAATCTTTGTCACACTGAAGAGCACAATCTTTGTCACATTGCACTTATGTAACTTATATAGCATTGTCACCTCACAGCTCCAGGCCTCACAGAGTTTGCATTACTGTCTCTGTAGAGTTTGTCATGCTGCTCCTTGGCAGAGTGGATATACTCCCACCATCCAAAAACATCCCAATAGGTACACTGGCTACACCAAATTGCCTGTACGTGGGAATGAGTATAAATATGTGTGCACAAGGACAACATGCCATACCGAAAAGAACAACCTTTATTTCATTGCACTTATGTCACTTGATATATTCAAAGAAAACCAATTAGCAAGGGATTGTTTTTTAAGAAGTAAATGCTCAATGCATTTCAGAAGCACAACATGGAGGTGCAACAGGTAGCACTGCCACCTCACAGCTCCATACCTCACAGAGTTTGGGCTATTGTCTCTCTGGAGTTTCTCATGTTCTCCCCATGTCAAAATGGATATACTGGCACCACCCAAAAACATCCCAGTAAGTGCTTTGGCTATGCTAAATTGCCTGTATGGGCAAATAAGTGTATGGTGCCCTGTGGTAGACTGGCGTCATCATCATCGTCATCTTCAGTGAACCAAGATGGCAGCGCGACAGTAGCACGCAGCGGCCACTCCGGATCCGAAATGGTGTTTTTTTTGGACACCGAAACAAACGGTGTTCATGTCTACCAACGAGAAACATTACTGGACATTAAGTAATAATCGAAAACCAAACTGCAGGATGGCCTCTTGGAAACGTTATGCGTCTTCGGGTTGCTGCGGAAACCAGGCCTCCAGTCCTCGGCGTCGCCTGGGGGAGGGTCCGCAGAAAGCGGTGTTTGAGGAAGTGGAAGCGTGGCAAGCGGGCGGAGGTCCGTGCTAGGCTAAAAGCTAGTCCTAGCCGGCTGGCTATACCATCCATAACACTTTCCAATGTCTGCTCTCTAGACAATGAATTGGACTGTATCCGACTCCAGCGGACTACCCAGCGCGAGTTTAAAGATTGCTGCGTCTTTGTTTTCACGGAGACATGGCTCAGCAACAAAGTTCCAGGATGCCGCTATTCAGCTAGCCGGGCTAACTGCATTTCGTGCCGACAGGAAAGAAGCTCTGTGCGGTAACACTCGTGGTGGTGGCCTGTGTGTTTACATTAACACGGAATGGTGCAAGAACTCTGCTAGTATCTAGCTACTGCTCATCGCTTGTGGAGTTTGTGGCAGTTAGATGCAGACCTTTTTATTTACCCCGGGAATTCACCGCTGTGCTCATTGTTGGAGTGTACATTCCCCCCAGCACTAAAGCTAAAGATGCGCTCTGTGAGTTGTACAGGGCTATTAGCGATCTGCGGAATGCACAACCCAATGGACTGTTTATTGTCGCCGGAGATTTCAACCATGCAAATCTCAAGTCAGTGCTCCTGAAATTCCATCAGCATGTGGACTTTGCAACGAGAGGGGCAAACGCGCTGGATAATGTTTACACAAACATTCCCAGCGCATACCGTGCAGAGCCCCTCCCCCACCTCGGCTACTCAGACCACATCACCGTTATGCTAATGCCAGCATACAGACCGCTCGTCAGACGAACCAAATCGGTTCTGAAGGAGGTGAGAACCTGGCCTGCAGGAGCTATCTCTGCTCTTCAGGACTGTTTTGAGCACACTGACTGGCACATGTTCAGGGAGGCTGCAACCAAAGGTGACAACACTAACTTGGAAGAGTACACATCATCAGTGACCAGCTACATCAGCAAGTGCGTAGATGATGTCACTGCCTCCAAGATCATCATTACACGCTTAAACCAAACCGGAAGCCGTGGATGACTGCAGAGGTGCGTGAGCTGTTGAGGACCCGTGACACCGCCTTCAGAGCAGGTGACAAGGTGGCCTTAAGAACAGCGAGGGCTAAACTGTCCCGGGCCATTAGAACAGCAAAGTGCGCACACAGCCAGAGAATCCACAGCCACTTTCAGGACAGTGGCGACACGCGTCGCATGTGGCAGGGCATTCAAGCCATCTTCTCAAACTTCTTTGCATGGTTTGACGCACAGAATGACGTAACAGCAAGGAAGACCAACCCTTCTCACAGCGACCAGGTGCTGTGTCTAACCACTGCTGATGTGAGGAAAACCCACGGAAGGCTGCTGGACCAGACAACATCCCTGGGAGAGTGCTCAGAGAATGTGTAGACCAACTGGCAGATGTTCTCACTGACATCTTCAACATCTCCTCGAGCACTGCTGTCGTCCTGAAGTGCTTCAAAGCCAGCACATTCCTGTGCCAAAGAAGTCTTCAGTGTCCTGCCTCAATGACTATCGTCCCGTTGCACTCACGCCCATGATGATGAAGAGTTTCGAGAGGCTCGTCATGAGGCACATCAAGACCCTGCTGCCTCCCTCACTAGACCCCCTGCAGTTCGCCTATCGCCCAAACCGGTCCACGGATGATGCCATTGCCACCACCCTACATCTGGTCCTCAGACATCTGGACAATAAGGACACCTATGTACGAATGCTGTTCATAAACTTCAGTTCAGCATTCAACACGATTATTCCTCAGCACCTGATTGGGAAGCTGAGCCTGCTGGAACTGACCACCTCTCTCTGCAACTGGATCCTGGACTTCCTGACTGAGAGATCTCAGTCAGTTCGGACTGGGAACAATATCTCCAGCACCACCACACTGAGTACTGGGGCCCCCCAGGGGTCCACTACCGTTCACTCTGCTGCCTCATGACTGTGCAACAATGCACAGCTCCAACCACATCGTCAAGTTCGCCGATGACACGACCGTGGTGGGTCTCATCAGCAAGAACGAGGAGTCAACATACAGAGAGGAGGTGCAGAAGCTAAAAGACTGGTGCAAAGTCTCTGTCTCTGAACGTGGACAAAACCAAAAAGATGATTGTTGACTTCAGAAGAGCACAGAGCGACCACTCTCTACTCAACATCGATGGATCATAATTGGAGATCATCAAGAGCACCAAATTCCTTGGTGTTCACCTGGCGGAGAACCTCTCCTGGTCCCTCAACACCAGCTCC
>JAQQZX010194008.1:0-18125 GCA_030068355.1 Notoglanidium maculatum
TCTTTCTGTAAAAAGCCGTCTGCAGGTTTACCCACAAGCCTCCAACATTTAAAGGGAATCGAGGGAAAAGCCGTCCGGCACCAGTTTACTTTATCTATCAGTTTCATTCTTGCTGATTTTCCTGACCAATGATTTGCTGTTGAGACCATTAAAAGCTTCATGTTTTGCAACATTGAGTTTGCCTCATGTCTTTTGCCCAGGAGTGTAAGTGCCTTGAAATGTCATTTTTGTCTCTGGATCCTTTTCAGGCGTAAAGGTGAGTGCACGTGTTTAAAGATGCTATTTAAAACCCCTGTTTGGAAGCTTCTACTCAGGAAAAACTGCAGAGCTGTGAACTACTAATAATCTGGTTGGAGAAACAACTTAAGCAGGTTCGTAACATGAAACTGAATACGCAAAACTTTCTCACTGTAAATATTGCTGTACTTTTGGACTCTGAACACGTGCTTAGTCGTTGCTCTTTCTGTTCTTCCAGCTTCTCTTGCACAGAATCTGGTCTAAAGGTGGAAACTGTCAGCACTGGAAGCACTAAAACAGCTAGATGATGTATTTGGACTCTATCTCAAATTACAGCTCATTTGGACAAAGCTAAACGATAAGAAAAGACACATGTCAGTGTCCATCTTTACCAATGATTAATGTCAATAATTTATTCTCCTATAGTTATATAAAAACATCCAAATCACGGTTGGTAGTTCAGGGCTTCTTGTGAAGACTACTGAACATTTCAGCCCAGCGACCAGTTGACTCGGACAGCAGTTAGGGACTTGGCTCTAGATGTATCGTTTAGCAAGATGACGACTCTGGACGCACTCACAAATCAACGCAGAAACGACGCACAAGCACAGAGCCAGCATTTTTGCAATGACCTTGTCAGTCTGTGGATTTGCATCTGCTTGAATTGAAAGTGAATGTTCACCCAGACAAATGTAAAAATAGAGTATAAAGGATGTTCTGCCAAGATCCAAGATGAGTCCAAGATCCACTACAAATGTCTCCAACATTGTTAAACATTATGGAAAATGCTGTCATTCTCTCCAGGGATGGTCTCGCTAAATATTAACTGTAAGAGCGCTAATAATTTTTGAAAAAAAAAAAAAAAGCGTTTAAAATAAATCAAGACAGAACCTCAGTGCATTTGATTGATTTCATAT
Organism: Notoglanidium maculatum; assembly: GCA_030068355.1. Classification (NCBI taxonomy): domain Eukaryota; kingdom Metazoa; phylum Chordata; class Actinopteri; order Siluriformes; family Auchenoglanididae; genus Notoglanidium; species Notoglanidium maculatum. The sequence goes on from JAQQZX010194008.1 coordinate 1,155, forward strand.
TTCATTTCATTCTTGCCAGTAATTCTGAAGTTGCCAACTACTGTTGCTGAAATGTTCAGTGGCCTGAGGGTGCACGTACTTGTGCGTCATATAAATCTTGTTCATTAAAATCATAAATAGTGCACTGTAGTGGTCGGGTCAGTTTTATTGTTTTAAATGATTTAAAAAAAAAATTGATGATGATTTTAAAACAATTAAAATTGTTGCAAAACAATTTTAAAAAATGTAAATATCATAAGAAATGTTAACTGTGAAAAGTGACGGTCATGATTAAATAATAAAAGTGGAAAAAATATTGATAAATTGAAAAAGAATAAAAACAGATGGTCCAAAAAATCGGTATGTGTGTAATATCTTAAATCTTCTACCACATGCTGATTCTTTTATAATTCTTGAAGCATAAATCAAGCCAGAGCTGATAACACATGAACAGCGTGGTGGAAAGCACACCGGAAGGAGATCAGTACGCAATAAATCCGTATATAAATCTCTAGCGTCTAAAAATGTTGGAAAATAAATAAATAATTGGTAAAAATGAAAAAAGAGGTAGATCTGTAATATTTTCTCCATTCTCTTGCACTGTAATGTGTTGTGTGCTGCTTGTAACGAGGACTGTGTGTAACAGCTGGAACGCTGTCAGGACCGCCATCAGGACCTGCGACCCATTGTCGCTTGGTTTGGGGGCGGGGCTTAACATTGTAGGGTTGCTTTTTCTTGTTGAAGAATTCCTTCTGAACTGTGGACCAATTGTGCAAGTCTGTACATCATTTAGTGCACGTAGGGTCACGCAGGTTCAGCCAGAGCACAAGCTGTGCTCATATACGTCACTCTGGGCTTCACATATGGCGGCGCATTAGGGATACTGCAGGTAAAAAAAAAACGAGCACGGGGGAGGGGCGTGATATTCCGAGAAAAAACTTTCTGGAATTTCTGAGCTTAAAGTTCCACCAAACCACCCCAGAGTGCTATAACAGCACATCTTGAAGCGTGTTACTCCTCTTATAATAACATCAGGCTTTCAACAATTACAATTTTTTTTAAAGAATAACACTTTTGATCCAATTAAAGTTACAATTAAATCTGAGCAATGTCCACAAAGCAAGTTAGCTCCTGTTCTCATTTGTGAAATATAAACTATAACAACTACAGTTGTTCCCACACCGGCTTCTCCTAAAGCAAGTAAGAGACCAAAATAAAGCAAACACATCTTTCTCCATGTAATCATAAACCCAAAGAATGAAAATAGCTGATGGTTATCTGGCAGTCAAACTTCACAGCCATTACAGAAATATGTACGACGGTGTATTAGGGCCCTTGCAGGTAACAAAAAAAAAAAAAAACTATGGGAGTGGGAATAATAATTCGAGATATTCCAAGAAAATTAAAGTTTAAAAAAAAAAAAAAAAAAAAAAATCATATGTTCTCTGAGATTGTAAAGGCATAAATTTGCAAAAGAAAAATTTTCATAAATTTACAAGAAATAAATGTTGGAAATATTGTTTTTTTTGTTTTGTCGAGGAACCACGTCAATTACAAAGACTGCATGTCCTGTAACGCTTGACTCAGCCGCGGCGTTGTGGCGTGATGACGTTGCTCCAACCTTGTTAAGTGAAGCGATGCGGGTCCTTGACAAAAAAACCCCACTATTTTACTGAGTTTTGTTTCTTTACAATCTCAGCTTTAAATTTACAATGTACAACTTTAATCTTGGAAAATGTTTTTTTTTTTCTCGGAATATTACCCCTTCCCTCGGCCCTGGTCTCCATATGCCAATATATATATATATGAAACTCTACAACGCTCAATGTAATAAAAAGTCCCAAGACAAGCCAACAATATGCTTTCCATAAAAGCTTTCCACAGTTGTTCTGCTTTTATTCTATTTTGCAGTTGTATGAGCAGATTTCAGAAGAGAGATTAGTAAATAATTAGCACTGTTTACATGTTTGTACATACATACATACAAATGGATTTGTATAATTATGATTGTCTTTAAAGATCCAAGTCAAAGAGCTATAGCTAGCTGCTCTGTGGAGAACGGTCTATCTGCAGCCGACAAGACACGCCCACTTTACACCATGACACACCCACTTCAGTATATGACACACCCCCTGAGACGACAACAACAGCTTCGAATCGGCTCAGCCAATCAGATTTCAGCACCCAAACTATCCATTTCATTACATTTATTTTAACATAATAACGGATGTAGAATTCTTTCTTTCCTTGAATAGGTCATGTGACCTGTTATCCAATACAATGTGATGGATGATGATGATGATCATAAAGACGAAGATGCACAGAAATCAACCTAATATCCTGAATATAATGGATAATGGATAATGCTGTTTCTCTTTTGTAAACAATCACAAATCACACTAAACAGAACATGAGTTTTGTCATCACATGAATGAACAACAAACAGTGGCATGAGTTTACAGATCCGTTCTGAAAGGCAGTGCACTTACTGCAAACGACGGCTCGACGGCTGCTTTTTTGTCCGGCTCACTGTCTGTGGTTTGGTGCTCTTGAGTGAGATGCATGGCTGAGCTGGCCTGAGGAGGAGGAGGAGAGAGGAGGAGGAAGACGAGGAAGGACACCGGATTCACTAAAATGAGAAAATGGAAGCAGGCCTGGCCTTCAGAGCTGATGGAAGCTACGTCAGGCTGGTGGTCTTTATAAGGTTACCAGAGCTGCATATTGCTGGAGGCTTCAATAAGAGTCTGTGTGATCATTACCCAGACTGTAGGGTTGCATTTAGGCTTTTTTTTCTAATCCTAAGTCAGTCATGTGCCTGGCTAACCACTCCTCCTCTAATGCTCAGTGGACTGAAAGGACTGAACAATGCTGTTTATTCTTCATATCCAAAATTCTGATCATTGATATAATAAAACTAGCAGGCTCCTGATATTTCCATAACATCCAACCTAGTCAGAAAGAATAACAATTTACCTTAAAGGTCACTATTTTTATAGGCAACTCCTTACTAAATGTGTTAAGCCAAATTTATACACCTGCATCGAATCTACAAAAGGTATGGCGTCCTCTAGGACGTGAACCACAGCAGAACTGACTGATTTTACACATTAGGAGCGGAAAAAGCAGCGCGAGCTCTGAAGGAATAACTCACTGTAGGAATAATAAACAGAAAATCACACAGACAAAATGTTGTTTTGAAACAAATTTACTGGGGGGAAAAAGAAACCTCGTATGATTGAATTCTCACCGAACGCATTTCTGAAGTGTTTTAACTCGACTATATTCAGCAGCATGAGCGTCTCCGAGTGCTTGGATGTGGCTGGTGTTCAAATCAACAGGATTAGATGCAAGATTAAACTTCATCTATTATGATCCGCACACTTTATATATTTATATTAACACAATATTGTGAAGGTAGATTTACTATTTCGGCGGAGAAGAATGAGCAGCCGGAGGAAATGCAATGCTTGCAAGCGGACCAATCAGAGTCGCTGCGGTCTGCGTCATCATGACGTGTAGTTACATTTCTGGAGAGGCGCACGTCATGCAATGGCACACCTGCAGCTGGCCTTTAAATGGCACTATAAACTGGCCTTTACGTCACACCTGGGACGAGCATTTCGTAATCTGAACGCTATACTACAATTCTCAAACAGGATAAAGACTTCATGATTCCTAGAAACTGAACGCTCTTGATTAGTTTTAATAACAGCAGCTCTGACAGCAGTCCCGTCTGCAAGGCAAATCACAGGTTTATATTAATGCGCTCGTTCTGATGTGTTATCTGTATGTTTTTATAGCAACGTGGTGGTGAAGATTTCTGTAAGGAGATGTTTATTTAATATTTATGGAAGGAGTCTTCAGTGTCAGAGGTAAAGCTGTGACTACGTTTTTTTCCAGAACAGAGGAGTTGTTGTGCTTTACGGTTTCTCCATGACAAGACAAGCTGCGTTCCTTTTCTCTCTCTCAGTAACTCCAAGAATGTAAAAAGAGAGGTGAGGGAACATCTGTTTATCGCTTAACGTCATTAAGTGAGGACAGGAACTAAAATGTTTTACTGACGTTCTACAACATGAACACATAAATGTGTAAGCGATGCGCCGTTCTTTAATAAATAAAAAAATGAAGTGGTCAGCAATCTGTCGTGGTGTAAGACGAATAACATGCTCCAGGAGGTTCTGTTATATAATAGAGAATATTCAGTATTGTTGGAACAGTGGTAGTAGAGAAGGTATCTGTAAGAGCTTAGAATTTCTCAATCATTACTCATAAAAAAGCACTCGTATATTTGTATCAAAGCGTCACATTTTCAGAGCATGTGAAGCCTCTGAGATCGACCTCGAGGTGGTCCTAGATTTTGACACAGTACAAAACTAATAACTTTAGATTTTCATTTTCATTTCATTTGAAACACTTGATCAAACACCCCGTCCGGACTTTCATGAGCTCGGATCTCATTTTGTTCTACTTCGAAGCGTTCCCTTTGGGTAACTGATTTCATCTGGAATCGTCTGCCTTTGGTGTATTACTTCACTGGTTGAAAATCTGTTTTTGTCACCACAAGTGTGCTCTCAATGTTCTTAAACAGCTGTTCACACAGGAGGATGTCACACGAGTGCAGCGTAAACAAAATGCTTGATAGTTATGTTTATATAAGGCTAGGATGACTCCGATGCGGTGATTATATTGCGCAAGATAAACGTAAGCCCTTATGGGTTAGGATTTGTCTTTATGACTGTTAGAAATGTTTTTATATTTTCTGCTCCCAAATTCAGGTCCTGTCCTTTTTTTTATTCTGTCTGAATCTGAAGTCAATTAAATTTTCATTACATGATTATAAGAGTTTTGACAGATCTTATCGTCGCACTGTATTTATTCATTCATTCATTTATTTATTTGTTTATTTAGCTCTTGTGCATTGACAGCCATTGTGTTGTGGAGAAGTTTATAAAAGAATATTTTTTAAATCCGCATTAGGTGTCAGGATCAGATCACCTCACAGCACGAGATAAAACGTCTTTCCTAATACATCAAGAAAACGCTTTACAACACTGGAAATTTAGTACCGAACTCACCCCGAGGTTGAATCCTTGCAGATGAAGATAAATTAATAAATTTCTATAACTCTCAGTCCGCTGATAATTACTTCTTCTAATCAGGCCTAAAACTGATGAACACTTTTATATGAAACATCTGAGATTTTCAGGTTTTTAAAATATATTTTCAGCTACTGCTTTATTGCATATTCATATATTCATCCAATTCATTTCAGTACTTTTCTGGACAACGTCTTCATTCTCACTGCAAACGGGAAGGGAATACAAGAATTTATAATGGATGGTAGTTTTCAAAGTGGAATCCTTTGACTTATATACTATAAAACATGCTCAACCCAGGAGTGAGCAATACTCCATTATATACTTTATAAATATGGCCATTGGCTTTATTATGCTGTAGGGAGAATTTTTTTTTTTTTTTTTCTGGCATGGCTTGGCTCCACTTGTCTCTGTTAAGTGAAACAAATCTACAAATCATTATTGCTGTTTGGTTTTTCTGACTGATGGACTAATGAAACATTTCTAACCCAATGGGAGTGGTTTCTTCCAGGATGACTCCGCCCCCATCCCCAGGGTACTAAGGCTCACTAATGGTTTGATGTGAATGAAAATGGTGTACTTCATGATAATTGATGTTACGGCCAGTTGAACATCTGTAGTGTTGAAGGACTGTAGTTAAGACCACCATTGTCAAGTCCAAGATGAGCTCAAGATCAGGACTAGGTGATCAAGATCAAGTCTTTTTCTTGAAGCAAGAAATGAAAACCATGAAATCTGCCTTTACTCCAACAAGACGGACTCATTTATGTATTACACCAATGATTAAGCTGATTTCTAGAAGAAGAACAAAGCCATATTTAGCGTGACCAATTCGCAAGACGAAGTGAAGACGGATAATGTCTCAAGATTAGACTCGACTCCTACAGCACAATCTATGGAAGATTTTGGATCGACAGTGACAGCTGTCTCCACCACCATCATCACAACACCAACTGAGGGAAAATCTTTTGCAAGAACAGTCTTCATCGCTCGAGTACAGTTCCAGAGATGTGTAGAACTGAGGTGGAGAATCAGATTTGTGCAGAATCATGGGAACGCTGAAGCTGTCCTGCCACTTTTGGTGACTCAACACTTTACTAGGTGTACAGTAGCAGTGAAAAGTTTGTTTCTGTTCCTGGAGCTCTACCTCACTGAAGACGTTAGCTCCAACCATAATTGCGTCCACTTGACCTGTTTAATTTTTGCCTTAAGAAGTTCTTGAAGAGGTGTGATTGAATTTTAGTTGGAAATGAAACCTGCTGGAAGGATCTCCAGGAACAGCGTTGGTGACCACTGATCTACAGCACTGTGCAAAAGTCTAGTCACCTGAACTCTCTTAGGCAAGCTTTCTTCTGATTTCTTTAAGTAGTCTTCAGGAATAGTTCTCCAGGCTTCTTGAAGGACGTTCCAAAACTCTTCTTTGGACGCTGGTTGCCTTTTGTTCTGTTCTCTTTCGAGATGATCCCACACCGCTTCAAAAATGTTGAGATCCGGTTTTGGGAGGCCGATCCATGACTGATAGTGTTCCATCCTGTGTTTTTTTCCATCAAGGTATGCAGGAAGCCTGGAGAACTGTTCCTCAAGACTACATTAAAAGATACAAGAACGTCTGGCTCTTTGGAAGTGAGGGGTGGCTCAAGACCTTTGCACAGTACTGTATTTGTTCTGACTCAGCACCTTACAGCATTGCTCCAAAATCACAAAATGAGGTTTAATCCATCATCAACACCACCATTATCCATTATTAGCACTGGCACCAGAACACAATAATATCTGTCCATAACAGTAGGCCTGTTCTTCCCAGTGTTTTGTGTATGTATGTATTTATGCTCCTTATATGCTGTTAAGCTGCTGCTTATGATGGGTTTTATAATGACATGTAATAATGTAATTTGTGTAATTTGCACAGCTAGTCTGTTTAGCTTCAATTATTAAGCATAATTTTGCTGTCTACTCAATTTTTACAATTTCAGCATGGCTTCTGCATTCCTGCTCCTGTGTATTCATTACACTGTTCTACATGTGTGGTTTTAAACGTTTCCCTGTTGTACCTGTGTTACATTTGTGATGTCCAGTCTACAGAGATGATTGGTCAGAATCAGTTCTGACAGAAGTGTAGCTGCAAATCCCGTATATTTATTAATGTGCTTGTTCTAATACTATAGAACATATAATATAATAATGTGCCTTCATGACAGGTCGGAAATTCATAAATCACGAGCTCCTACTCAGAAAAAAATTATTTATACGCATACTTGGGTTGGATTTCATTTGCTCAAGAAACTTGTACGGAAATCTAGGTTCCTGATTTACCTGCCTTGACGTCTTAGCAGGTACAACAAGCAGCTGTTTTAGCACGTTTATGCGTTCCTTGTAAAGCCAAAAGCAAAGATGTTACCGAAAATGTTACTGCGGTCATCCATATTGTTTTTCACCTTTCCATCGCGTGAACAAACTTTTTTACAGAATTTGGAAGTTCCCAACTTTAACCTTGTCTTGAATTTTGCAGATGTAATCGTTTCATGCTAACCGCTTGGTCATAGGGACTTGAATAGTCGTCGCGCCACATAATCTAGGGTTAATGACAAGCAAAATTTAAAAATGTGTTATTTAGTGCAGATAAATCATTGAAATAGTGAAATTTTCTGTAAGGAGATGTTTCTTTAGAAGTCAGCACTTTGTAATAAACAAAGGTAAAGCTGAAAAAAGAGAGAAATTGATATGATGGTGAGGAAACAACTGCTTATAGTGGCTATAACGGAAAGGCGAGTATGTTCTAACTTGTTTCGCGTACGTTCCGCAACATTAAACGGAAGGATACGAGGATAGTGTTATTGTTGCGAAACTGTTGTGGTATAAGAGGAATAAAACACTTCAGGGTACACTGTTATAGGAAAACAATAGCATTTAAATTTTAACGGTATAGCTGCATGGTTGATTATTTTCATGTTTTATTCCTTAACAATTTATTTGCCCGAAAACCGTTGTCCTTCTAGCATGTTCTGCCATTTTCTTTTTAAAAGAATGAAAGAAATTTCTGGAAACTAACGGATAAGCTAAACTGAATCTGACTAGTCTAGCAACGTTCCATGTGTGTGTTCTTTTTTATATTTTGAAAATGGTGCCCCTGATATAAACACCCCTTACACGGGGTTACGAGTGTCAACATGTTGCGCTGAGTTGGCTGGATTTGATTTGTGTTATTTTCCTGCTGGAATCTGAATGTTTGTGTTTTTAACATTCAGCTCAAGCAGTTTCATTCCCTGGATGCTCACCCCCCTCTAAACACAGCTGGTTGTTCCAATTAAACTGTATGTATGTCTGTAGGTAAGCATGTATGTATGTAGTATGTGTATGTGTGTGTGTGTGAGTGTGTGTGTGTGAGCATGTGTGTGTTGCATTTGTGTGTGCTCATCTTATAGCTAATCAGTGTCTTAGTCAACATCCAGCAATGGTGAGGAATCTTGCATGTGGGCATGTTAACACGACATGAAACTCATTGGTCATGTGAGCTTATTTTACATTAATGACATTAACAAATTACTTGAAATCCTCCTACACTTTTGCATTACAGACTTTCCTGGAAAATAACTGTAACTGTGCTGTAACTTGTTTATATCTTGTGTAAATATCACGTGAAAAAAAAATGAATCATGTGAAAATAAGTGAGTCATGCGTCATGAATCAGTAAATGAATCATGTGAAAATAAGTGAGTCATGCATCATGAATCAGTAAATGAATCATGTGAAAATATCACATTTAAAAATAACAAATTGTGAAAATAAATTAGTCATGTGTTCGATAAATCCATAAATGATTTATATAAAATCAAGAATCAATAATGAAGCGTAAATATTGCATTTGAAAATAAATGACTTATTCGAAAACAAATGAATCATGTGTTACAAATCAATAAATAAAGTATCAGTAAATATCACGTGTGAAAATAATGAATCATGTGAGAAATGAGTCATGTGCCATGAATTAGTAAATAAATCATAAGTAAATATCACAAATGTAAATGTAAATAAGTGAAAATATATGAATCATGTGAAAGTAAATGAGTCATGGGTCATGAATGAATAAATGAATTATGTGTAAATATCACAAGTGAAAATGAATGAGTCATGTGTTATGAATCAATAAATGAATTGTATATATTCCATTTAAAAAGTCATGTGTTTTCAAATCAAGAAATAAATCATATATAAATATCACATGTTAAAGTAAATGAATCATACAAATCAGTGAGGCATGTGTCATGAATCAATAAATGAATCATGTGTAAACATCACATGTAAAAATAAATGAATCATGTGTAAACATCACATGTAAAAATAAATGAATCATGTGAAAATAAATGAGTCGTATTACAAATCAAAAAATGATATTTATCACGTGAAAATTAATGAGGTATGTGTCAATAAATGAAGTCAGGTGTTTGGATAGATATTTGCTTGAGTGTGGAGTGATGGGCTCAGATCAGTGAGCGTATGTCTCGCTTTATTTATTCATCTATTAGTTCATTAGAAGTATTTACAACTAATCAACAACACACTCGTAACTTTGAAGAATACTTGGAAGACTATAACATAGATTGCCCATTTGACAAAGCATTCTGGAAAGGAAAGAAAGAATTTTTTGATTCATGGTGAGATGAAAGACAGATTAACAAGATTCCTAAAGTGTGTGTCAATGAGGCGGGAGGAAACAGGAAGAGACTCTGCTAATGGAAAACTCGTGAGGCGTGAGGAGCGAGAGAAGGATTAGCCAGCTGTGACTGGAGAAGATAATCCAGTAAGGCAGCAGTGTACAGGAAAAAATATCCGTCTGTAATGGCAAGTGTTTTGTGTAAATATTTATTTGTGTACACAACCAGAAGAGACAGGACATTTCAGTCACTACATTTCACACTTTCGGTTCGTAAATGGCTTCTTGGCTGTTTTCCCCCCATAAACCTTCTGATTAACAACATACTAAATCATTTCAAAACAACACTGTTGCCATGGTTACCATATTCCTGCATTAAAATTATTATGCTGCTGAAAGGCTATATTCGCATACTCTCTCTCCCCTGTCACTCACGGTGGCCCTCCCAATCGTGTGCGTCTGTGAGGTGATGTATGTAGAAGAGGACGAAGAGCGCTTTTGTGTGTTAAGCTGCACTGTGATGCTGCATAACCCGCGGTTCGAAATATGGTACAGTCGTTAGGCTTCACGTGTCTCACATGAGGAAGCATGTTAGCCTTCAAGTGTTGGTCATGTGTTATCGATCAATCGTGTGTAAATGTCATGAACAAACAAATGAATCATGTGGAAATAAATGAGTCATGTGTAGTGAATCGGTAAATGAATCATATGCAAATTTCACATGTGAAAATAATCATAATCAAATAATCATTTTTTTTCAAACTGCTGCTCATGCTGCGTCACAGGGCAACGTAACCCACTCGGAGGAAAACGCTCTCTTCCCTCGTCTACATAGATGAGCTCGCAAATGCGGATGATTGGTTAGTGTCACCATGATTGACAGGGAGAAAAAGACCCCGCCCATCCAGGGTCCACAGTAAATTTTGCTCACTTGGACTCCCAGCCACATGTCTGTGGCATTATCTTGATTTGAACTCACAGGCTACAGAAGATAGGCTAAACGCTTTTCTGTTGCCCTATTCAGAAGACCCTCTTAGGCGTTGTTTCCGTGTTTCCCATACTCGTATTAAACGCTCCATATCTAAAATAACGTCACATGAATGCCCTGGATTAAAAAACACACAAGGAGACGAAGCACTAGTTTTATTTATGCTCACATGTCCTCTTACTTACTTTACACATCCTCCAGTACTCAACTTTTTTATCAGACTGACAATGAGGACCTCCTGTTTCTGCTCCGAGTTAACATTAATGTGTTACTGATTTTACTGTTGCCTTTTTTTTGTTAATGTGTTTTTCACTTATGCTTCATTGTAGTTACACTGTGCCAGATGACTCAGATAAGAGTCACTTAATGCACGTCACTCACCGTTCGGGCACTGTGTGGTATTTAATGGCATTAAATAACGATAAGTACAACGTATAAATCAACAAATTTTCAACAATTAAAAAAGGGATACTGCAACTCTTTACATGCGTCATAGCAAGTGTACACTACACAGTACACTACATAGCAAGACGACTTTCAGCGTCCCCTAAAAGGTCCTGATCAGAGAGTCGACTCAGACCGTAGGAATGCATTCTGCAAATGAAAAACTACTTTGGAATTTAAAATGCATAATACATCACGGCATATTCAAATTTCAGTTGTTAAAGCAAATAATAAATAAAGTGCATTTATCTGGTATTTCTTGTAAACTAACAATGCTCTACAATTACTGAGGTATGATGTTTAATCCTATAATGGCAGTTGGCATGAATGAGCAAGTTAAAGTCGCATTTACAACGAAATTAGAATAATTACTGACTATATTCAATAATTATTTAATTAATATAGCTTCATTATGAGTCATTATGAGAAGCTTGGAAATATGTAACCTGTGTAAATAAAAAAAAGTATAATGAAAGTAACTTGCAGGCCAAAATTTTATTAGTCTAATAAATGCACAAACTGCTGCATGTGTGTGTGTGTGTGTGTGCGTGTGCATGTGTGTGTACGTGCGTGTGTGTGTGTGCGTGTGCATGGGGGGAGGTTTTAAAATGTTGTACTTTCTTAAGCTCCGGACCGTGTCCCAGCATGCTCGTCTTCCAGGTAACTGCGGTTATCAAACTCATCACCTCACGTGCGTAATGCTCGTGCTTTCTCATTCTGGGCTTGGCAAGGAGCAGAAGAAGAGGATTCAAGGTGGTAAGAAGCTCTCAACAATTTGTCATGGTAAAATCTGGACCATCAATGGAAGTGCGTTGGCGTTCAGCTTGTTGCTGTAAATGTAGTAATGATTTATCAGTGGAGCATCCTGAAGCCAAGAGTTTGTAGCCCTGAAAGACCATTTTGGAACATTCTAAAGCTTCATTCTCCATCTAATGTAATGGAATTGAGCTCTTGATCTATTTTGTGACATACCTAACTGAGACCCCGTTTAGATTTGGTATTAAAATGCATCTTGGGAGATCTGATCACAGCTGGACGGCGCTAAATACAAGTGTAAACGACCTGCAAGACGCATTCGCTCAAACCACTTGCCGAGGTGGTCTGAGACGCATTTGACCACATACCTTCTGTAGTGTAAACGCTAATGCTTCCCGATGCGTCCCCGACACGGATGTAACAGGAAAATACCTCATTAATGATGGACGAGGTGGTTGTTTTGGTACCAGCACAATATGCTAGAAAAAAAATGGAGAGGAGCAGCGATGTACGTGGTTGGAGTGCAAGAAAATAATGAAGGCATGTTACAGGCTTAACTTTTTAACATAACTGTGCGCGGGGACCTTTGACCTTCTAGCAGAAGTGATGTAGGCAGTAAGAAATTTGTACAAAAGTGTTCAGCTGGACACCTTGCAGACACGTGATAGACACAAGTGTAAACGGTGATGTGTCTCAGCTGTACACTGTGACCTGATTGCTCAGGATGCACTTTAAATCCAAGTGTAAACAGGGCCTGGGCTATTCCATATTGTACCAGTTTCATAAAGGACATCTGTTACATCCGTTCTAATCTGCAACTTGGTATAAAAGTCACGCATAATTGCTGCAATGGCAGATGTGGAAACCAGAGAGCTGAAATCAATGCCATCATTAGAGAGACTTGTGATTTTAACTTTGACATCAATGACTTGTGACTTCACTTGGATTCGAGCCCTTTGACTTGGAAAGACTTGATACGTTTTCAAGACCAAAGATTAAAAATGATACTTTTAAACATGTGCAGTGAATCAACTATTCTTCTTCCCAACAAACAGCAAATGATCATCAATCTTTATCTCCAAGTCAAAGTTCAACCAATCAAAGAGCCAATTAACAGCCACTAGACATCTAACTAACGCCGACAACAGAGGCTTTCTGAGGTAGCCATGCTCCCAGAGAATATAGTTTTTGCCTACAAAGGTTATGTTGTTTGAAACAACAAGAGAACTGCAGCATGTAGTATCTGAGGTTCAGGAATATCAGACACAAATACATAAACATCAAATTTTGTTCAGCATTTGAAGTTACACAAAGTGAATCCAAAGGCAACGCCAAATTGAACTGATAGAGACAAGTACCGTTAGTGAAAACAGTCTACACCTCAAGTCATGTGAAATTCAACTGAAATTTTTGCTTTTTACAGTTTCTCAACCATCAGTATATTTCCATTCAGTTATAAAATTTGTCTAGAAAGTGATAAACCCCAATTTTAAAAAAGCCGCCATTGTGTAAATTTACAATACTAATTATTACTCTGGCCCTAAATTAAGTAAAGAACATGTTATAACTTCTTCAGGCCTCGAAACGTACAGTGGTGCTTAAAAGTTTGTGAACCCTTTAGAATAGTCTATGGTTTGGCATGAATATCACCTAAACATCACCAGATTTTCACACAAGTACTCAAAATAAGGAGAAATTAATGAGACAAAAATATTAAACTTGGTCATTTATTTATTGAGGAAAATGACATGAGTAGGAAAAGTATGTGAACCTCTATGACTAGCAGTTCATTTGAAGGTGAAATTAGACTCAGGTGTTTTCAAAAAATGGGATTACGTTCAGGTGTTGAGTGGGAGCTAAAGAACAGGGATCTGTCAAAGTCTGATCTTCACAACACATCTTTGTGGAAGTGTATCATGGCATGAACAAAGGAGATTTCTGGGGACCTCAGAAAAAGAGTTGATGCTCAACAGGCTGGAAAAGTTTACAAAACTCAAAGAGTTTGAACTCCACCAATCCACAGTCAGACAGATAGAGGAAAGTCAAGATCATTGTTACCCTCTCCAGGAGTGGAGACCAACAAAGATCACTCCAAGAGCAGGGTATGTAATAGTTCACGAGGTCTCAAAGGAACCCAGGGTAACTTCTAAGCAACTAAACACATTATTAATGCTAATGTCCATGAGTCCACCATCAGGAGAACACTGAACAACAATGGTGTGCGTGGCAGGGCTGCGAGGAGAAAGACACTGCTCTCCAAACAGAACATTGCTGCATGTATAAAGATCATAAGGCAGAAGGCTATCGGAATAATTTTGTGGATGGATGAGAGCAAAATAGAACTTTTTGTTTTAAATGAGAAGCGTTATGTTTGGAGAAAAAAAACCACTGCATTCCAGCATAAGAACCTTCTCCTTTTTGTGAATCATGGGGGTGGTAGGATCATGGTTTGGGCCTGTTTTGCTGCATCTGGGCTGGGACAGCATGCCGTCATTGATGGAACAATGAATTCTGAATTATACCAGTGAATTCTAAAGGAAAATGTCAGGACGTCTGTCTGTGAACTGAATCTCAAGAGAAAGTGGGTCATGTGGCAAGACAAGGAGCCTAAGCACACAAGTTGCTCTACCAAAGAATGGCTAAAGAAGAATATAGTGAATGGTTTGGAATGGCCAAGTCAAAGTCTTGACCTTAATCTAATAGAAATGTCGTGTGAGAAGTTCATGTGAGGAAACACACCTACATCCCAGAGTTGAACCTGGAATGGACTAAAATTCCTCCGAGCCGAAATGTGCAGAAATGATCGACAGATAACGGAAACATTTAGCCACAGTTACTGCTGCACAAGAGGGTCTTAAAGCAAAGGTTCACATGCTTTTTCCACAGATATGTGGAAATCTACTTGGTTATCTACTTTTAGGACTTGTGTGAAAACCTGATGATGTTTTACATCACATTTATGCAGAAATATAGAACATTCGAAAGGGTTCACAAACTTTTAAGCACCACTGTAAAATTCAGGTCTTCTAACTTGACTTGGACATACTGTATCAGTCTGGACTTGGGACTTGGTCCCACTTCCAACTGATGGTAATTTAGTGCCTCTTGGAACAAAGAAGGAAGACGTTAGTAAAGGCTAACTAACAACCGCTTTGTTCCTAATCTCTAGCATGATAATAACTATGCAAATGCTAAAAAACTAAAACTGTAGTGATAAATACAAGCTGTACACTGTAGATAGATTAGGTCTATTGAGTCTCATTTTCATTGTCACATCTGTTAAAGGTTAGATTTGTTAGGACTTAGGTCAAACCCTTGAAGTAGTCTGATGCTGTAAGTTCTCATGATGACTTTACAAGAGACATGTAGTGATGTTTGAAATAGTATTGAAGAGAAAGTGGGAGATTTTTACTTTGAAATGAATCTGAAACTCAAAAGTGTTACGTGATGGGACAAGTAACAGTAAACTATATATAATTTTTGATCCGTTACAGATCAGTTACATCATTGAGCCTGTTTTACCAGAGTTGACCAGCAGATGGCAGCATCACATAGCTTTAGCATCACTGTTCTGCTCTACAATCAAGTTTGTACCAACATACCCACACTGCCACTCTACACAGTACCAAAGTGACTAACTATAAAGCAGAGATTATTGCTTCAATACTGTCTGCCGCAGACAGTTATTTAAAATTATGGATTTTGATTGGTCAGAAGGTGTTGGTTGTTTTTCTAGAACAGCAGCTCCGACAATTCACAGGTTTACATTAAAGCACTCAGTCTAGTATGTTGTCGTTTCTATAGTAACAGCTCATTCACAAGGACTCCATATAATCTACGGCTAAAATCTAAGGTATCTGAGGAGATGTATCTGACATTTATGGAAGGAGTCTCCAGTGTCAGCACTTTCTATGTAAGATTTTTTACATCCTCAGGACTTCATGCTTTGTGGCATGACAAGCTGTGTTTTTTTTTTTTTAGCTTATTATCTTCAAGAGAGAGGAAAAAGAGAGGCTGTGAATGAGTGAAGACTTTGAAGCTGTATTTCAGTGGATTTATTTGGAGGAATAATTGTACTGTTTACTTGAGTAAAGAAATTCTGTACAAGACCATAGGCAGGCTTCTGTTATTTCCGAAGCTGATGTGCGGTGCTCCATCACGTCGGCTCAAAATTCAGGTTAATCAACATCCTTTTAACACAGAGCAGCCAGTCAATAGTGACATGGAAAAGGGGGACATGGAAAATGATCAGTTAAGAGCACTCTATCGCTCTGGCTACTAATTCTTAGAAACCGACTAATCGATGTCTTACTTTTTAAAAGAGCCTCGAAACTAGAAACTATAAAATTGCCACTATTTCTTTCTTTGTTTATTTTCTTTTGTTTGAATGGTCTTACATTAAAACGTTATTGACATTTCCGGTATACAGAACCCAGTGTTTAGAAACCAGCTCATGGATGGGGTAGAGAGGTGCCAATACATTGTGCAAACCAGCTATAGTAAGTAATTATACACCTACTGTACGATGTAGGTGTGGGTGTGTTGTGGGCGTGTAGCAACCTATCCTGTTGTCAGTTGTGGACGTGGCCTGAAAAATGGTACTTTTAAAGCTATCTGATTAACCACGAATTAAACAACGCACTAATGAGTGAAAATCGTCTGTTAGATGTTTACATGTTGCATGCTCTGCGTTGTACTAGCTTCGTTATCAGTTCAGATCCGCAGCTACGTTCATCAGTGAGCTCTGCTACTTCCTTCCCAGCTTTATTTTTAACATCTCTCTACACACTTAAAGACAGACTGTATATGACAGAATAAGCTAAGAATAAGTTTTCTTTCATTTACTAATTATATGTAGGAACTAAGGTTGTCAGAGGGGAACTGAAGAAACGTCGGACCACAAGCGACCCAGGATTCGTCTGAAGAATCTATCCATCCATCCATTATCTATAGCGCTTTATCCGTCTGGGTCGCGTGGAGGCTGGAGCCAATCCCAGCATCTTGGGGCGAGAGGCGGGGTACACCCTGGGCAGGTCGCCAGTCCACCACAGGGCCGA
>JAQQZX010194028.1:0-10080 GCA_030068355.1 Notoglanidium maculatum
ACATGTACATAAGTATTCACAGCCTTTGCCATGAAGCTCAAAATTGAGCTCAGGTGCATCCTGTTTCCACTGATCATACTTGAGATGTTTCTGCAGCTTAATTGGCAGTAAAATCCACCTTTAGGTGAAGTAGCTTAATCTTACACTTAAAAAATGAGGAAACTCCAACCTTTAATTGAAATACACTTGTGCAGAGAAAACAAAAACAAATGTGCTTAACATTTGGAATGTTATTTTGTATGACACTTTGTGTTTTGTTACTTTGTAAAACTTACAGGTATCCATCTCACATTATGTGCAGCTCCTGGTGTCTGTCCTGCTCAGCTTCCCTTTTCTGAAGGTAAGTCATGGATATAGATATGTAAGTATTGTCTCATTGACTAAAAGAGGAATGCAAAACAATCATATGCTTCAGAAAGAATTTTAACATTGTTAATTATTGCTGCATTCAATGTGCAAGTCAATTTTATTTATGAATAGTCATCACTATATTTAATTGGTTAACTGTCCATCTTTCATAGGTGTCAGTTATGTTGCAACTAACATTTGACCTAGTATAACTAATCAGTATATATCCCTGTTGAAATTCTGAAGTGAAATGTAATCTTTTCAGGATGCACTGCATGAATCCTTAACAGACAATTTAAAGACTCCAGTCTTGGTGTGTGTTTTATCCAATATATAACACATGGTGATTGAAATTCACCATATATATTTATGCACTTATATGCACAAGTATAATTGTGTACACTGTATAACTAATTCAAATTAATCTGCTTTGCACTTGACTTGGATAAAAGTATTCAAGGCTCATTTTTTACAATGTGATGCACATTTGCCACTAAGCAACCTTAGGTCCTGTGATTCTAGACTGTATGACCTTTTTTTTGTTTAAGTCGAATGTTTGTTTTGCCCTGATCACATTCCAAAATATGTAAATGATGCATGATTTTTACAGAATTAAGATTTCATTCTAATATTAATAATACCAATGACTGAATAAAATTAATTCTCTTTAATCCATATTTGCTTCTGAAAGCTGATAGTATTAACCAATTTAATGTGCTTCTTTGGTTTGGCAAGCCAGCCCATGTGTCCATGGCACCAAAAAGCAACCTAAAGAGAGTGCCTGCAGTCAGTTGATGACAGCCAAACTGATGCTGAATGAAATGGTAAACCACACAAGTCTCTTATAATATCCTGAAGGAATTAAATATGGTGAGGCAGTTAAATCTGCCATAGCAGAATATTTTTCACCTTATCTCAAAAAACTGTTGCAAGTCTAAGGTCCTGTTTAACCCTATAAATTCTGTCATCAGTCCTCCTTCCCCTACTAGTTTCGAGGTCTTAGTGTGAACATTAAGTTAATCAAAATCAAGGTCTCATGAAAAAGTACACCTAAAACAAGAAAGTGATAGTTTCTGCGAAAAAAAGTGTAGATGTGTAGGCTAGCAGTACTGGATAAGACACAGTGGTTGTTCATGTAAAATAATAAAATGCAGCAGCAGCTACAGAATCAATTTTTACAGGCATGGCTTTTGTACTTCCTCAGGGTTTATAGTCAGGTTCATAAATATTTGGACAGCAACAGTTTTTGTGATTTTGCCTCTGTACACCACCACAATGGATTTGAAATGAAGCCATCAAGATATGACCGAAGTGTAGAGTTTCACCCTTAATTCAAGGGGTTCAAAAAAATTGCATTAACTGTTTAGGAACTATAGCCATTTTTTACACAGTCCTTCCATTTTCACAGGCTCAAACGTAATTGGACAGCTGACTGGTGAGCCGTTTCATGGCGAGTTATAGCCAGTTTCCCCATTATTTCATGACAAATGAAGGAAATAAAAGGTCTTTAGTTGATCGCAATTGTTGAATTTGTATTTAGCAGCTGTGCATGGAAACTCTCAATATGCAGGCCAAAGAGGTGCCAATGCAATCTTGATTACTTCATTTCAAACCGATTGTGGTCATGTACAGTGGAAAAATTATGAAAATTGTCACCATCCAAATACATATGGACATGACTGTATATATACTTTAATAACATATAATGTTAAGGTTTTATGTACCTCTGTAATGGAATAATGGTCTATAAAAGAACAACATTCACCTGGACATGATTTTTTATGTATACAGTTCTATTGATGTGCTGCTTAATGTGTAGATTTTCTAGTTTTCCTGAAATCTCTTTTCTAATTTTAGAGGACCATTTTCACCTGGACATAATTTGTATATACATTGCATTGTTTTCTCAGTTCTTGTTACCTGGAGTTACATGGTATTCACTGGAGAGAAACTATTTGAAAAATGTTATGACTTAAAATTAGAAAAAAAAATTCTGGAAAACTAGAGATAAAAGCTATAAATTTAAACCACATGTTTCATCTTCACCACACTGAATTTTAGATGTTGTCTAATTGGATTTGAAAACGTTTCATGAGACCAGGAGTGGTAGTGATAGGTCAATTTCTCAATAAACAAAATGGGAATTAACTGCTATTTTCATTTATTTCTCGTCTGTACAAAATATTGCAATGCCATTGAACTATTGAACTATTTGGGCCGACAAAAACTTATTTGAAAAAGGTTCTTTAGAGAACCTTTTTTTTCTTTAGGTTCTTCAAAGAACCAGAAATGGTACTTTAAAGAACCATTTTATGGTTCCTTTGAGGCACCTTTGTGGGTTCTTTAAAGAACCATTTATGGAAATGGAATGCTGTAAGGTTTCTAGGGCCTTTGAAGGAAAACAGCCCTGCAACATCACAAAACCTCTTCTATATTTTACAGTTGTTATACACTTATTTTCATTATAGCCATCGTTCTTTTTATAATAAACCCATCTTGAGTGTTTATTGCCAGAAAGCTCCATTTTTGTTTCATCAGACCATAGAAAACGCTTCGAGTCAAAGTTGTAGTAGCGCTTCACAAAAACTCCAGGCAGTTATGTTTTGTGATTAATGAACAGAAAACCTTTTTTTCTGCCATACCTTCCAATTAATCTGTTGGCATGGAGATGGTAGTTTTGGAGACCCAAGATGTTACTTTTTCATGTAATTCACCAACAGTGATATTTGGTGATTTTTGCTTCTCTTATCGTCCTCCTCACTGTGGGGGCAAAATAAACTTGTGTCCTTTCCAGGTAAGTTTGCAACAGTTCCAGTTGATGTCCACTTTTTTATTATTGCCATACCAATAGAAATGGGCAATTCCAGGTGAGTAGCTTTTTTTGTTTATAACCATTCCCTGACTTATATGAGTCAACACATTTCTCCTTCATTTGGTTTGTGTGTTCTCTTTTCAACTCAACGAAAATGTACAATTTATATGGGAAACATGCTTCAGTTACATTGTGTTCACAATAATTTTCAAGGGTGCCAATAATTGTGGCACATGTTTTTTTTTGTTGAAAATATTTATTTCTTGTTGAGGGATTTGTTTTTCTCTTAATAAATGTATTTATTCAATTATAGGTTGGTTTTATCTATTTATTTCAGTGTGAGATTAAGTGGCTTTTTCTACTTTTTCTACCCCTTTTTAGTAACCTTTACAAGGGGTGCCAATAAATGTGGAGGGCACTGTATGTACAGTTTCTATGTCTATGAGTAATTTTGTCATTTTAATGAAATAACTAATGATACACCTTCTACAGTAGAGCAATAATAGTTTACAGGCATGTTAGCACCAAACTTGTCTACCACTGGCACTGACCCTAGGCTTCACCTCCCTGCCATGCTGAGGGGGTGAAGGAAATCATGAATGGAATGGATGATGGAAATCATGAGTTTGAAATATTTCTAGCAAGCAAGCATCATCCAAGAAAGCCTTTATTCATGATTTTTAAATGACATGTATAAGTGTTATTCTCTTCTGTCAGTAGAGTGTAGGATGAGTACAGTAAGCTTCTCCATAAAAAAAAATCAGAATGTCTCTGAATGTTTGTATAAAAAATATTAAAATAGAAATTCACTTATAAAAAATGCCATTTTAGAAGTGGGAAAAAAACTCTTTAGTATTTGTTTATGATAAACCAAATATAAGAATAGTGAAATTAAAATATAAGAATATTGAATAATCTTATTCTATCAGTGGATAAGTTTGCTTATTTTGAACATTTGTTTGTAGAAATACACATGATTATCTGCCAACTGAATAAGAAATGTAACTCTTATGTTAAAATATAATCTTTATTTGCTTTATTTTATTCCTATAAGTGGAAATACTATATCACTTTGACTGGAGAAAGCTGTGCTAAGACGTCAGTTTTTGCAGTGTACTATCAGTCTTTGAAAATTTTGTATTAATTTAACAGATCCAATAGTGTTAATGTCTGCCTATTGTAGGATTTGTGAGTTTGAATTCAGACAATGCCATAAACACCTGTGGCTCAGAATTTGAGAGAGGAACATTTGCCATGTTCACTGGCAGAAAGAATGGAATTCTTCTATCCCGCATCAATCAGTGGAGCACACAGGTGTCTGTGATCTCATGTAGACAGAAGATGGCAGTTAGTGCTTTTCTAAGATCTTCTCCATGTTCTGATGTTCTATGGATTTGCATAAGTTTGAAAAGAGAACTGTTTCAGATTTGTACCTCTCATGTGATTTATAAAATTGCCTAGTGGGTGTGAATTGTCAATTACTAAAAAATGATAGCACTAATCCGATACAAAATGTGACAAAATGTTTAGCCACTTTAATATCTAATGCTATTGCAAAAAGTAATTCTTGTACAGTTTGCCTAATTTGATCAACATAGACATATTCCTTACAGAGTGAGAGAGAAAGAGAGAGAGAGACTTCCCACTTCAACAATATGTAAGACAGGAATTTGTCTTGGCTGTACACAATAAAAGATATACATATGAATAGAATGTGTTTTTATTATCTATGCTGGAACAAGTCACAAAACTGTGAATGTCAAGATCTTGCTAATTAAAATCTTTATTTTCAGTTTTATTGACTACTATTGGGATGTCATCATAAGAGATGGTAGCTGAAATACTCCAAAGAGTTAGTCCCAGTAGAGGAATATGTATTTGTAAAGATGAGGATGTCTTCTTAGGTCTCTGTTTGTAGACCAACTATAATGTAAATAAATCTTTTACACACAAATTTTTGCAGCTGCATACAAAGGCCAACAACAGAGATGGACCTGGCTTTTTGGGTACAGTAAACAGAATCTGAGGATTTCTCCTCACAGTACCTCACCAACATGTTACACCTTACTGAAATTTAATACAGTTCTGACATACTGTATAATGTATCTGCATTTTTTGTTAAATGGATTTGCATTTTT
Source organism: Notoglanidium maculatum (assembly GCA_030068355.1). Classification (NCBI taxonomy): domain Eukaryota; kingdom Metazoa; phylum Chordata; class Actinopteri; order Siluriformes; family Auchenoglanididae; genus Notoglanidium; species Notoglanidium maculatum. Next base: position 5,299 of record JAQQZX010194028.1, read on the forward strand.
GTGTAAGAATACTGTGTACATTTATTCCTTAAGTGGTTTGTATTTATCTTGTAACAAATCTACTTATCTGGCATATAATTTGTTGAGATTTCACCAGGGGATGTGTTAGCCATGTATTTATTAAAAAAAAATTAAGAATAGAGAACATATGTGTATAATCTGATAATAGGTCACCAGCAGCATAATGGTGTAAACTTTACATCAATATTAATGATAAGAACAATAAAAGTTAAAGTTAAAACGAGTGGTGCAATTACTTACTTACAGTAAATTGTGTTACTGTCAAGTTTAACGTGTGCTCCATATGTCCATGTGGGTTTTCTCCTGGGATTCTGATTTCCTGCCACTGTCCAAAAATATGACAGTAGGTGGACTGTCTACTCTAAATTAGGTTTGTTATTCATTTTTGAAAATGCACAATAATGACACAAATACAAAGGGCTATGTGTTTGAAACATTCCACAAGAATCCCACATTACTTAATGACATAATCTAAATAATTCCCTAGCTGAATTTCTATAGCCCCCTCTGAAACTTCATGCCTCATCAGTCTAGTCATTGTTCCTTCAATTCAGACCACAGGGTTCAAATCCAGAGCTTGAGATATTCATTAACATAGCCAAGATATTTATTTTTGGTATGTATGTTTGTGGTCTTGTTGAAAGATTCTTAATCATTCGGCAAAAGCAACCAGGTTTAGAGCTGATCAATGGACAAAAAAGCACAAAGGTGTTGCACAGTGGTTCTGGCTTGCTGCATGACTGATATGTGTAACTCTCTCATGAATCAATACTAACACTGAAGTCAACCATGCTTAAATATCCCTAACCCTAACCCTAGGTCTATCAGCAGCAAATCAAGAAAACAAATTCAGACCTGATTATGTTCAAAGATAAAAAAAAAAAAAAGGGAAGAAAAAGAAAAAACATGCTGATTAGAAATTAAAGTGAACCAAAAGTTACAGTTTTTAAGTTCATAATAATAATAATAATAATAATAATAATAATAATGATGATAATAATAATAATAATAATAATAATAATAATAATAATAATAAATGTCATAGACAGAATGCAGCAGATGCAGACACAGATAGTTTATTTTACAACAAGAAACAAAGACTTGGGCATAAACTACACAACATGAACAAAACAAAGAATATAAACATGAGCTACATGATTATGAGCAAAACATGAAACATGAATGTGAGCTACACAAAATGGTTGTAAATTTAAAGTGAGACACTGAACATTATAAATCAAAATGTTTACTACACAAACACAGCAACCGGGAAAACATGACGGCAAGGATAAACACTAACACTGTGTGACTTTTCCCAGATGGAAATCACTGATGAGGGACTAATGTTTTTAGAGTGTCACTGAAGTTGCCTGTTTTGTGCTGGACAGGTAATTGGATTTAAATAATGTCAAAATATCACTTCATGATATTGTTCTTATAGCATTTATATAATCATTTGTTACCATCGCTGATGTTTTCCAAGTAATGACTCCCATTACACTGCAATAACACACCAAACACAGACTACAGTAACACTGCTACAGGTAAAGCACAGAGCTACTCTGTAAATACTACTTTCTGTTCTGTTGGTGTTGCTCATATCGTGCAGGCTGATAAAGCAAAATAATTTTATAAATATGAACCTGTGTTACTTCTTGTCACTCATTTTGAAGGGTTTCCACTCTTTCCTTTTCTATTTGAGCAGCAGAAACAGCCACAGGTCGGTTAGCTCCACTTCCATGCCTGGCCATGAGCAATCCTCCCCCTCTTTCTCTCTCCCACTCCATGTATCTCTAACCTTGTAATGTTATTGGGTGGTATATCTGATATATAATGCTTCAAACGGAGAAAAAAACTAAAGTATCCTGCTAACATTAGCAATAAAATGCTACCACAATGTGGAACAAATAACAAAAATATTCACTAGCAATAAAACGCTACCAAAACGTGAAACACACTGAGCTATCTTACATGGAAGTTATGACCTACAGTTTTAAAGTCTAAATAACTAAATATAATCTGTAAATATCTATTTAAAGTAACCCCATCAGTTTACATACTACTCAATGCAGTGATAAATGATGATATCATTTTGTTAGCAATCGGATTGTATGCTGCAGGCACCTAATGGCCACCATACCTTCTAATACACAACTGGTGAGGGAGGGGGCATTCAGTTGGCTGCAAATCTGCAACCTAACCACTAGAAAGCAGAAATCCTACATAGTATAGCTTTAAACTTGACTTTACCCTGGATGATCATATGGAGGGCGCATAGTGAGACTCTACCTTGGAGGATTGTATGGAGGGAAAGCAGTGAGACTCTACCTTGGAGGATTGTATGGAGTGGCTTTTAATTCCTGCACTGTCAGTACAGCGTGGCGAGGAGCACTTGCTCTTGTCAGATGGCAGGGCTTTGTAGCCACAGTCATCATAATTTAATATAATTTAACAAACTAAATTGACTGTCAATTCTGTCAGACACTGTCAACACCATCAGACTGAAAATCTGAATATGTTGATCTCTGAGAGTGGACAAATTAGGCATTATATTCATGACACAAATGGTGTTTATTTGGTAGTCCTTTTGTTTTTTTCTTGTTGATGCTAGCTGATGACAGAACCTACTTCATAAGAATAAAATTATCCAAAAAAAATTCAAATAATTTCCAAAGAAATCCAAACACAGTGTTGGCATATCATGGTTGAGAGATAGGAGATATTTACAATAAGATTGAAAATATTCAAAAACTATAAAGTTTTCCATATGTCACATCACCTGCCTTGCACTCCAAGTCCCAGCAATCTCAGCAGCCTTCAGATATGGCTGCCGACTACTGCACTTCCCAACATCCTCCTGCACTTCCTTGTTCGCAGTCTTCCATGTTTTAATTGGTTAGCCCTGTTTCGAATTTGTTTGTAATCACAGTCGGAGCCCCGCAACCCAGACGGATAAAGCGGTATAGATAATGGATGTATGGATCACAGTCGGAGCATTTAAGCACTCCCTGTTCCTTTGTTCAATGTGAAGTATTGCATTTGTGGTCCATTCATGTCTATGTCAAGCTCTTGCTCCAAGCTCTGGTGTTACTTTGTTTTGTGCTTTGATTTAGATTTCAGCCTAGTCTCCCAGACCCTACTGAAGATGCCCACAGTATCCTGGCCAAAATAACTGCCAATGGTAATGTAGAGGCCTTCCTATACACCTTTTGAGAGGACAACCCACTGAGAGGGGTGGTCCCTTTATGAATGGGCTCAGCTGATAGCTCTACTTTTCAACAGTGAGGTCCAGCAGGAATACTTTGTGCTCCCCATCAAGGAGGCTTCCAACTATGCCATTCTGAAGGTGGAGATCCTTGCCCACTGTGGCCTCTCTGCCAGTCAGCTATTACCAGATGAGGTGACTGTCGACTGCTTCATGTAGGGCCTACTACCTGAGGAACAAAGGTTCGTAAGGATAGCCACCCCACTACCACGCAGGACTTGGTGGCTGCGATGGAGACGGCCCTCTCCCCACTGGACAATGCCCACTGTATGTCGGGCTTCCTCGCCCAACCCCACGCTGACCCAGGCCTGCCTTCTGGCCTGTCCCAGGCAGCCAACAGCTAGTCACCCAGAACACCTCCATGCCCACAGAAAGGGAGAGATCATGATTTTAGAAACCCAAGTGCAGGAGGCCTATCTTCAGGCAGAAGTGTCACAGATGCTTAAGGATGGGGTCATCGAGGAGTCCATGAGCCTTTGGTCCAGCCCTATCGTGGTGGTCCCCAAGCCGGACAGAATCCTCTGCCTGTGTAAGGATTTGCAGAAACTTAATGAGTTCGACAGCTGCATGGATGAGCTCATTGAGCGGTTAGGGAGAGCCCAATTCATCTCCACACTTGACCTCACCAATGGCTATTGGCAGGTTCCCAAGTATTCACTGGTCCCAGCCCAAGACCGCCTTCAGCATTGCATCCAGCCACTGGCAGTACCAGGTTCTCCCTTTCAGCCTGCATTTAATTCCAGCCAAATTTCAGCACCTGATGGACATTATCCTGTGTCCACATCAGATCTACACAGCCACCTACCTGGATCATCTGAGCCGAGTCCTCGAAGAGTTACAGAAAGTGGAACTCAAGAAATCCACAAAATATCCAACCCCACCATCTGATAAGTGCAACCACTCCTCCCTCAGCTGCACTGAAGGCTCTGGAAGTCAAAACCACTCTCAATATGGTCCTCCAGAGTAGAGTCATGCCTCTCTCTCTCCAAATGATCCTTCAGGCTATAGTCATGCCATTCTCCCTCCAAAAAATTCTCCAGTGTAGAGTCATGTCGCTTTTCAGCCCAGCAGAGTCCGCTAGAGAAACTCCCAGACGCTGTGAGACCCAGCGTGGATGATGGCCAATTTCCATCTACCGTCCAGGAGAAGCCGACAAACTAAAAAGGGAATAGAGCTCACTTGCTTGGCTGAGTATGTGTTAAAGACTAATGGCATGTTTGAGTTTTTATTTTCCTGATTTTTTTGTGTGTGTGTTGTTGGAAATTCTAATTCTGTAGGTATGAAAATGTAGGATCACCTTGCTGCTCACCATACTTTTACTTAATAAGAAATTTAGCAGCTCTTAGTTGGCTGCTTTGTAGTGGATGGCTATATGAAGATATTGCTGTTATAAAGCAGATTGTTAATTGAGTTTCCTTGTGCTTCTTTTGTTTTATTTTGTTATTTTAATAAAGGAATTTTTTTTTGTTGTTTTACACTAGCATTTTTGTGTTCTG
>JAQQZX010194084.1:0-18119 GCA_030068355.1 Notoglanidium maculatum
ACACACACACACACACACACACACACACACACACACACACACACACACATGCACACACAAGCCTCCTGAACAACACACTGTGTCACAGCAACACAAAAATAACATAGATATGCATGTATTAATAAGCGGATTGAAGAAGACATTTAGAAGTAATGCAAAAGTCACTTTTTTCCTAGTAGCTAATTATTTTTTATGCAGCAATTGGTAAAGTATTTCAATTGATTTTGAAAGAAGTAACTAGCAACTGTAACTAATTAATAATGTTTTGTAACTTGTAACACTGATTAACTGTCCATGTTCTTTTACATGTAAATGTAGGCCATTGTGTAATCTGATCTCATGAACACAGATTTAATGCTAGATGCAGATTCAAAGTGAAAATTGCTACCCAGTTGAATTAATTGAAATCTGGCAAACAAAACAGACATTAATGTCTTTTATTCACCTTGTTCAATGTTTTCAATGTTATCCTAATCAATATGTCCCGGTTGATATGCAGCAGTGCTCCTCTCCCCACTCCCCTGAGCTGTGGATGCTAGGCTGGTGTGCTGGTGTGAATTTTTTCATTCCGTAACAATTCTCAAAAAGCAATGTAATTGAATATGCAACCTTCTCCGCATCACCTGCCAAATTCCACTTGAACCCCTAATAATAATGACTGTTCACACTTAATTGTGTAGGGGCTCATAAAATCTATTTAAAAGCTGCAGGGCTAGTGAAGATTTTGAAAAGTATTTTCAGGTTACACATCAAGGCATACAAAGTTGTCTTTCAAAATTATAAACTATAGGGTGTATGTGATTTCATTTTAGACTTTCATGGCTTTATCTTATCATTTTCCTGTCTTTCCTGTCATTTTTTCTCTCATTCTGCACCTTCAGCTGCTGCAAAATAAAAAGTTTTAGGTGCATGCAGAAATGCATTGTTCATTGCCAGAATAGCAACCAAAAGAGAAAAATGCACTAAAGTCTTTGAAATTAAGCACATTGGAATAAAGAATTCATAAATCAACCACACATTTGCCATGTGGTGGTAAACAAGGCGATTCAGAACTACACAATGCCACATGTTTATTGTGTACAAAGTCATCCATCTACAAGATAAGGGCTCTGGCCAGACCAGAGCTTGGGACAATACATCTTCATTACCCTGTATGAGAAACTTCACTGCAACAAATTAAAGCCATACATAGTAACAGGTAAAGCTGCTTCCAAATAGGGAAACAAACACAGAGGAGACAGAGGAGAGCCCTTTACCAGGATGAACTGCCGCAGACAGACAGGAAGGGTGAAATGAAAGAAGAGCAGGGAGACCAGAGAGAGAGAGAGAGAGAGAGAGAGAGAGAGAGAGAGAGAGAGAGACTTCACAGAAAAACAGCAGACAAGAGTGCATAGCAATGAAAGACAGTGAGAACATACCACAGGAGAGGAGATTAGTGTGTGAGAGAGAGCAAGAGAATTAGTATTGGAGTGTCTAGGAGCAAATATTTTTAGAGACTCAGGGCGCCAGTGAGCATCCATCATTGGGGAGAGAGAAGAGACAAGCATGTGCAGCTGTAGAAGATTTTTGCAGGGGGTGTGGTGATAAGGAGAAGTCTGGCCCATCACTGAAGCCATATGCCCATGTCAGAATAAATCTCATCTCATCTCTGTATGGAAATCTAACAAGATTCATTCATCTATTGTTAAACCAGCTCACACATCACATTCAGAATTTGGCTTCATCTACAGTTTTGTTCCACCACAGACTGTATTTTACAGCTTTTAACAGCTATGCCATCATCATTTTGTGTTTTTGCCTAATTTCCTTTTCCTTCTCAAAAACAGAGTCCACCGTGGTACCCTTGAAACAGTCAACACTTCAGGTAACAATCATTAACCAATCCAGTTTATGTTTGTTGGTCTATTATGTAGATCATTATTAAGACTATAAACTTGTCCCTTTTGCTTTCACTTTATTTCTATAGTCTAGTTTAAAGCTCTTGATGTTCATTTATAGAATATTAACACATCTTTATTGCTGTTTTATTTCATATGTAACTAATTTATATATTTTATGACATGCTTTTATAGTATGATTACCGGATAGTTGGAGTGGTGAAGCAGTTGACAGGCTGGTTCATGACAAGCCATAGATGGTTTGTGTGGTTAAGTAGACTATACAAATAACGTTTTAAAGATTAATTTAATGAATTAGTGGCTTGGTAATTAAATGCATTATTTAACATGAAAAGCAGGTGTTATTTTTGGCAAAAAGATGGCTGAATTGTAATGGCCAGAAATATAGATTGCTCAAAAACATTCATTTGTGCTCAATGACTAATGATCACTGGAGGGTGTCACTGCACAAATCACATCAACATTGCATACTTTCTAAACATATTCAGCACAATGAATGTACTTCATATTCAGATTGTCCCACCAACTGAACAGAAAACACATGTGCCCTTTAATCAACCAGGTTGTGTTAAAAACTAAACAAATTAAAAATAACAAACCATAGTTGATCTGTACACAGAATTCCTTCAATTGCAAACAGAAATGTAAGTGTGAACCAGGAATTAAAGCTGCACTGTAATATGTTAAATAGGTAAATTATTTTAACATGCACATCACCTACCAGTCCAAATGGTCACACAATTGGATGAAGTATATTAGTCATGGTTCAAAATGCTTTTCATGGTATGACTGAAAAAACCTTCTTCTACCTCTGAAATGTAAATTAATTATTCAAACATACCTAAGGTGTTAGGCTACCATTAACCACCAAAAGCTTCAGTGTACCCTTAAATCTCTGGAACTATACCTGAGCTCTTAGTCCATCTTGATTCCTGATGACTGAATCAACTGCATCAAGGGGACAAAAAAGGTTGCCTTGCAGAGATTGAGAAAGACTCCACACTACTGAGTTGCATGTTGAATCATTACTATTTTCAAACTTCTGATAAAAGTTTAATAATAGCTGCATTATTTAGTCCAGCCAAAAGAATGATAGCTCTGACACCATGTTCAAGTACTACTAGACCTACTAGAATTACAAAACACAATGCTGCTACAGAATCTTTTTGAATCAGTAAATTAGGAGAGACCGAGCAGCTGGATGTCAACAAACCTGTTCCTGTTGTTATTATTATTATTATTATTATTATCATCATCATCATCATCATCATCATCATCATCATCATCATTATTATTATTATTATTATTATTGTTGTTGTTGTTGTTGTTGTTGTTGTTATTATTGTTATTATTATTGTTATTGGTTGTCTGTTCCTTCTACTCAGGCTATTTTTTTCAGTGTTCATCTTTATCGGCAACATATAATGATCATCTTGATCTTGATACACAAGCATATGTTACAGACTTACCCAAAACATTTAAGACTTCATGTGTTCAACAAAAGAATGTCTTTGTAACCTATGCTACCAAACAAATGACTTCCTGTGTTCAAGATTTAGTTGAAGCTGTTGGGACACACACTGATGTATCAATAATTCAATCACACAAGAAAGGCTATGACAAAGCTTGGTAATTGAAAAGGCTTAGCTGCATTGATCTGTCCACACATAGTGAGATTACAGGCATGCTGAAAACACAGCTCAGGAGATGCTTAGCCTCCAGCCATCTTCCATGATCACTCGATCACAGTATGAAGGGAAAAGTTCATTTTCTTAATTAATCAGAATTAAGAAGACATTAAATACATACCCAAAATGATTACTTTTTATAATTAAATACAGAATTCAATCTTTATGTTTTTGTTGTGAAATCCATATTTTTTATAAATTAAAATACATCTATTCACCTTTCGATATTCATTAAAAAATGTATAACATTGATAATGGTTGTTCACACAGTTTAGTCAGTGGTTAAAATGGTCATGTGTATGCAACATATCATGAAGTTAGCCTTTCAATATAATGTTTGCAAATGTTTGTGTTTTTTTTGCTAGTAGTTTAAATTAAAATCACAGAAGGAGCATGGGTACGAATCAGAGAACAAAACTTCTGTGACTGAATAAAATGGAAAGCAAAGCAGTGTAAGAACCTTTGACAGTGCATGTTAGGAAATGTCAGGGTGATAAACTGGATGTCTTCATCCACTGGGGGAAAACACACACACACACACACACACACACACACACACACACACACACACACACTTCTGAGCTGTGAAGCTAGGTTTATCTGACAGGTACAGGTCAGAAGAGGTCAGCCTTATCTGAGCCTGTATTTTTTTTTCTCCCAGGCCCAAATATAAACAGGTCATGCTTCTTACTTCAGATATGGATCTCCCATCTTCACAGTGTTTGCTCTAGGTAGATACCACATCCCCCATAATGTACCTTTACACTTCAGTGCCCTTTTTCTTGGCTCTGCTTTTACTACACAAAATCTAACTTACTTCTTTTTCTGGCAAATCATTTAATTAGTCATATAAAACTAGCCAGCTTCTGTTTTACTATTGTCTTTTACAGAGGCTAATCAGTGTAAAATGCTCCCAAACTCGCAACAATGAAATGACCTGCAATTAAAGGCAGAGTTATTTTGGAGGCAGGAGATTTTGGAGAAACCAGCAAGAGTAAGCTACAGATTTTCTACAGAAAGTATCCAACCAAAAAATGCCACCACCTCCTTTCAGGCCTCCTTCTAAAGCCACTCCTCCAAAACACATGAATGCTCACTGTTTTTTTTACCCTACTGAAGGGTGAAGAGTCCACTAGAGAAAGCATGGTGAAGAGGAACGTACTGCATTGTTCTTATATTCAACTAACAAAAGTCCTCCAAAATTCAAAACAAATCAGATAATTCCCTCAGTTGTCACCATTTTTTAAAAGCCACACCGATGTTTTCTTGACCTCTTGCTTTTATGCTTTCACGTACTAGTTGGACAAGACAACTTAGAAGGAATTTGGCAACTTGGAACTATGGCAGCTACGTACTTACCTTGATTCTGATAGCATGTGAAGGCGGCATTTCATAGCTTTTCTACTTGAGACTTTCTTTTCTTGCTTTGTTTAGCAGTGCAAGCTGTTGTAGGTAGAATGTTAGGTGTAACTTGGCTGCCCTTTCTCTGCCATTCTTGTGTGATTAGACTCTGTTTGCAATGCAGATAGGTAGGTAGATAGGTAGGTAGACAGACAGGTGAGCCATCTAATCATTTCATTAAAACTGAATGAGGCTTTTTACAGCCTTGAAACTGCCAAAGATGACAGATTTTTCTTTTGTTTTATTGTCAGAACATTTGATTTATTCATTGCTATCAGGATGCAAAGAGAATTTCAAGGAATATGACAAAAAAAAATGTTACTTATTCTTCCTGACAAAATGACATTTATAGTTAGTCTTTAGATAATGTAGCACTGTATTGAAATGTGATCCAGAGACCAGAAGATGGATGAATATATATGAGAGAGAGTATAGTGATGAGAGAGATGTATAGGGATGGTATGGATATGTATATATGTACACAGTACTTTGTTAGTTCAAATTTTGCTATAGATATTTATTTGATGAATTCTGCATTATTGAGTCAATACAAAAGCATTTACATTTAAATAACTTTTAATAATAATAATAAAATAATAACAACAATTATTATTATTATTATTATTATTATTATTATTATTATTATTATTATTATTATTATTATAGTGTTACCAAAAAAAATTGTATGTCATCAAAAAAAGCAACATATTATGTGGGGGTTGAAAAAAACAAACAGCTAAAAAAAAAAAAACCATAATGAACTCTCCTGCATTTTGCTTGCAAAAAAGAAGTATATGTGGCAGTCAAAGTGTCTAGAACAACTTTGGAAGATTTCCCAAGATGCTCAGTAAAACTTACTTATAAAACTGTACAACTTGTATGTGGGACTACTGTTTAAGAAAAAAGGGGCTATCACACCAAATTTTGACTTTGTTTAGTTTATTTCTGTTTACTGCACATTGCAGTATTTTAAGTTTTAAGTCTTTAATTTACAGCATTTATTTGCACAGGCCTAAGATATTTGCACAGTACTGTAAATATGCATATTTTTGCTTAGGGAGTGTCTGTTGCGACCACACTCTTCCACACTGCATAAATACTTTGTGACTGGTCAAGTTTATTATTGAAAATATATTAGGGAAACATGCTGTTACATTCCGAAAATAATGTGTTTGCTGTAATAACAACTGGATAATAAGGATGCAAGGGCTCAGGATGGAAGTTTCCTGAGACTATAAATAAATGATCTGTGTACCAGGAAATCTTAGAAAGATTAACTAATAATCATTTGAAGAAATACATTTCAAATGCTTACTTTAAAAAAAATCACATCTCAACCATTACATGATCACAAGAGTGCTTAAGTGTCATAAGCAGTACTACTACAGTAGTGAAGGTGTAAATATATTAAACAATGAGCAAACTGGGTGGAATTCAGGCCACAATACATTCTGCAACCATGGCATGGTTCTGTTAGTGCCAGTGAATACACTACAGTCTACGTTTAATTCACCTGTGCAATGTGTTCAAGCATGTCAATGAGTAGGTTGAAAAATATCAATAATCTACACACCTATGTGCAGTACATGGGAATTTTGAAAATTTTCATGTTATTTTTGGCTCAAAGTCTGTTTTATATATATATATATATATATATTTATATATAGGCTAAATACTTACTTGTATATACAAATCTTATGTCTGCCTGTTGTAGAATATTGTGTGTTAGGCATACTCCTACAGTCTGCTTATATTTTAGAAGGAGTACAAGTATTTTTTCAAGTTGAAATAGAGTTATACTACAGAAGCATGACATAAAAGCAAGCCTGGTGGATTTTAGATGTGTGTTTCATGGGCTAATTGAAATTGAGTCAGTGCTGGAAGGGAGGAAAAAATGTTGAACATAATGGTTTTGAAAACCACGCTTCACGCTGATTGCTGAAATAGGTCTAATAGAGTGATTTGCAGCACCATCTGAAAACCCATCTGAAAATTTGTTGTACATTCTAAAGGAATGCTGCATTCAATTCAGGCTTTTATTTTTTCACCAGCTACTGTTGTCTACAAGACAACCTCTGAGGTGATGCTTTATGTATTGGTTGTAACAGGTGCTACTAAGAACAGCTCCAAACACACACATATGAATACTGACATATAACTGAAATTAGAAATAGTAGTAATAATAAAGGATTATTGCAGCTGATGCACATCTCCTATTACTTGCTCAATTGATCTGGGGTTGTTGTGAGCCATTAGGGCCTGGTTGCTCAAATGGGGAGATTTTTAATGTACTTTCTTTCCTCTCATAAACCAACCTATCAAACTATTTTTATTTAACTACTAAAGAAACTGAGAGGTTGTTGCCATTTTTCCACTGATCTGAGACAATTTTGGTGGTGCATTGTATATTGTATATATACATGTATTTTGTTTTCTGCATAGAAGGGTGGTTTTGCTGATCCATTTAAACAGGAACAATGCACGTTTACATCAATTCAAATGGATAATACAGATGAGTGACAACAGATATTCCCCAACTGGTGGAGTAATAATGGTGCTAAAGAGCGCTCTCTTAAACTATTTCAATATGCATGGTTTTAGAGCCAATAGAAAGGGTGATTATGGACAAAGCATGTTTTAATATGAATAACTTTCAAACTCTGTACATGTGTTCTGAAAAAAGCAAATAACCAAAGTCATGGATATGCTTCAGTAGATTGCAAGAGCAGGAGGCTCTCAATTGTTCCTGAAGGTGAAGTAACTGCATGGATCTGCAGGGAGTTTAGGTGACCTATTCTAAACATGAGCAGAAATTCTTTGCAGGGAAGTTAATTCTTTATCAGGGAAGGACATAGATATGTGGATGTCAAAGACATTGTGAGATAATGTCAACAAAGCTAGCAAACTAACTCTACATTAATTTACACGAAATTTTCTTTGTATACTGCACACATAACATCCGAATCTGAAAAAAAGAAAATAATATTAGGTTAACTCACTCAAATCTAAAATAGTTGGGTGTAGACTGAATGGAATTGCTATTCAATAACTGTAGCCCTATAAAGATCACTACATTAGAACACTTTATATTGTACAACATTGAAGAAAATAGAGAAAGATGAAAAACTAAAAAGATGGAATGCTAATGAAGATTGTTTTTCTTTACACAAATTTTTAATACTTTTGTTAGTATTTTTCTGACCAAATTTTCCCAGAATGAGCTATGACTTGATTATGGTTTTATCACCAAAATAAGAAATAGTAATTATTTTTCTGTTATCTAAAGGATAATTGATTTACATTAAATTAGGTGCATCCACCCACACATGTACAACATAAAAGTTTAATAATAAGAATAAAGGTATGCATCAATATAATATATTGATGATAATAATAATATATAATAATATATGACAATTAAAAATATATACAAAAATAGTAGAAGTAAGTGATGGATAATGAGTGGAATTAAGCTTAATAGCAGACATGCACAGTTAGTGTAGGCAGTGTGTAGGTGTTATAATGTGAATTATGTTGATCTAATACTAATTTTAGCTAAACTAATATGTCAACAGTAAAGAAGACATAGAACAGCTTGAGAGTTACGCTATGATAGTATCTGGTGGTCCTCAGCATGACACAATTTGGCAATTATTATGCTTAATGTCTTGTAGTAGCATCTGCTTCTCCAGGGATCGTGGAGAAAGGGTTATGATGCTGTGTGCCCATGTTTCAGTTGTGGGAATCACACTGAAGGTCCAGTCATAGCCTTAGTTGAGACAACATGTTTTTTTTTTGTTTGTTTTTTTTGACTCACCATGCACAATTGATATCTCACTGAAGGTCTGATGTTCTCCTGCATCTATGTCTTTCAATGATGTAGAACAAGGCAGGATCAGCCAGAATTAAGATTAGAAAACACAACTCAGAAGTTGATCAAATGTGCCTGGAAATCTAATGCTCAACTCAGTGTGAGTTTCTCACTACATACTGAGGTGTGCTGCAGTTGGTCAGGTTTCCTGCCTCTCCTCATTCAGTGGTGCTGATTCATGTTTGTCCAAAGGCAAGTCCTGGGGAGGAATTCCAATTCACAGCCCCCACTGAATGCACTCTGGGACAACTTTTTTGCATACTCATATACTGTATATATCATGAACCTGTTGTGTTATGCATTCATGTGAGTTCACTCCCAAACTGCATAGAAGTAAACTGGGATTAAATGACAGTATTTTACTATTTTTAAATAAAAGATGGCATTAAATGACATACATTTTTCCAGACTGGAGTCTGGATTTATTATTTTTGTAGTCCTCTGACCACTGGCAAGAAATTTGGCGAAAACCTACATTTCATCATTAACTATATTTAGAGCATAAGCAAGTCAGAATGGTGGAATTATGCATGTTCTCTCAACTTGACACACCGGCTGGCCTGCTCAGTTGATTTGAAAAAGGTGTGACCACAATGGTGTTTAAGTGATGAATGCTGCTCCATGATTTGTACTGCAGCCCTGTCATCTTAAAGGAAGTGACAGATGCTGAGGAAAATGTTGTGTGACAGAGGCAAGTTGAATCAGTGCATCTTAGCTTCAAGGCTAGAGTGATGGAAAAACATCAACACATAATGCAAAGAAAGATGAACAAGGAGAATTGGTACTTTACACATCATACCTTCCTTTTACAACAGCAGCTTTTGACCATATATTTTGGTGGGGCAGGACACATTAATAATGGCATAGGGGTTTGTCAAGGGGCTGTCCCAGGGAAGAAAGCTACCGTGTATATTTTCAATGGTAAAATGATCAATAGATGTCAATTTATAATTTGAAAAATCTAAACTCAAATAAAAAGCATCATTTACTATGTTTAATTTAATAAGTTTTATGACTATTTAATCTGTGTTCCCACATTTGTTCAATGCCTGATGGGCTGCAAAAGCCAGTTATTAATGGTGATAAAAATGATGATGATGATGATGATGATGGTGATGATGATACTTTTGAGTGAAATCGTGCAAGAGGTGGATTGATGTACATAGCAGTTCTCATTTTACCAAGTTAAGACTGGGGAGGTACAGTGCTGCACTGGGGATCATGAATGCTTTACAGCTCCATGGTTGGCTGGGTCAATCATAAGCTTGATTTACTGTCTTTTTGGACTTTTGCATATTCTCCATGTCCGTGTGGGTTTTCTTCAGATTCTCTGGTTTCTTCCCACCTTCCAAAAATATGCCAGTATATGGGTTGGCTAGGCTACATTTGCATAGATGTGAATGTGTGAATGACATCTACATGGTCCTGGATAAGGTACAGAGCTGGAGAAAGCCATTATCATAAAGCAACATTCATGAAGATGAATAAATGAATGGACTAATTTAACCAGCCAACTCAGGATATATGGAAATCTACTAGGTAGACAATCTTACTCAACTTTGAGCAATTGTCATTGATGATGATGAGGATGCTTTTGATTGAAGGTCAATCAGTCAAAGTGAGGGACAGCTTTAAATCATTCCACCAATGATAAGGGTATGTTAAGAATGAATACATTTTGTAAAGAAGAAAAAAATCACTCAACTCATTATGTTACATTTACTGAAGAACCTTTCAAACGAGAATAAAATATTAATCATAACTGTTAAATGCACTAGCAAATATTTATAAACATATTCTATAAGAAGAAGCTTCCAAAAGTGTGTGGTCTATCAGCACTTTTACATTGCTACCTCTTTCAACTCCTTAAACTGAATGCATTAGACATTCACATACATTCAAGCAAAGAAGGAGAGTTTTTGCCCATTCTCAGCTTTCAAGCCCTTTTCACCAAGCAAGCATTGCTTCTTGTGTCCTGTGCTTGACACAGCATTGTCCTCCTGTGTGAATACACACAACATGCACGACTAGACAAACACCTCCCTCCATTCAGTGGATGCTGAGTGTGGACCAACATCAAAGCAAACACACTTTAGAGGATGTGTGTTCAAAAACAACTTAAATAAACATCTGGGTGAATTGATATGTAATGCAAATTAGAAAGAAAAAAAACCCACTGCAATTAATCATATGACAGGGTCAGGGAATCATATACAGTTTTACAAGAAAGAAAAAGGAATTGTTTCTCATTCTTAAAAAGCGATGGATTATTTATTTATTTATTTATGTGAAGACACTTATGCTGCAGATTAGATTAGATTACATTACATTACATTAGATTAGATTATATTAGATTACATTAGATTAGACTGTGGTGGACTGGCGACCTGCCCAGGGTGTACCCCGCCTCTCGCCCGAAGATGCTGGGATTGGCTCCAGCTTCCCCCGACCCAGACGGATAAAGCGGTATAGATAATGGATGGATGGATGGATTAGATTAGATTAGATTAGATCTTATGGTGCCCTAAACCCAACATTTAATTATGGTGTTAAATTAAAACATGTGCTAAATTATTTAATATTACCTTCAAGTTTTCTCAATCAGACATGAGTAAAAAATAAATTATGCATCCTGTATATTGTGCTGCAGCTAGGGCTCTATAACTGCTTGTTTAAGATAGTCCCAAATAATTTGGGTACTGGTCATGTCCGTCATCCAAGGCCTTGGAGAAGACACTGCTCACCAACCTGATCTGAAATACAAAAGGTTGGGATGCCGACAGATGCTATATATTTAAATGGGATACAAGGGGTTCATTGCATATTGACCTTGCATACTATTTTTTAGTCTGTTTTCATTGACTCTAAACAGAGTATTGACATCAGAGAAATGTGTTCTGTTAATCTGAGATAACATTCTAATTTACAACTTTACACTTTCACTCAATGGTAAAATAATTTTTTCTATATAACATTGATGCCAGTTAATAATGTTTTAAATGGTTGCTTTCATTATTAGCAGTCAAATATTTTTTTATAGATATGGAGTATTATAAAAGTCAGACTTTTGATTCACTCCAGATGAAGGGTAAGATAAGATGATGTGAGGTAATTTGAGGTGGAGGCTTATAATTATGAGTATTCTAAACTGATTTTCTTATATAAATGGGTCAATTTTGCCTTATATATTGTCACAGCTTTTACCTGCTAAATCTGATTAACAGTGCCCTAAATAGCTTTTATTTTATTTAAAATAAATTTGAGCAAAATGTGTTTTTTAATTTTTAAAAATTAAACTGTTTTTTAATCACCTAAAATCAGTATATGATACATGGATTTTGAAATATGCATAATCAGTATTTACCACAAATTTAATCTACTTTAACTAAAGAGATTTTAAGTAATTAATTACAATATCTAAAATATATTGACATAATATTACATATACCATGTGTAAGATTAATATTTCAGCAGATAAATAAACAAAAAATGGCTTAAAATGACTCGCTACTCCCTGCATAAGTGCATTACATTTAGTATGAATTCTGGCTACCACAGCTTTTGTAGTTACTACAAGAAGATATTTGGGTTTCAGACTTTGATTTCATTTCCAGCTATTTAAAAAGGCATGCCAACATTTGGGTTTCACGTCTATCAAGTTTTGACCTCAAGAACAATTTGAGAGCAAAACACATGAACATGGCAATTTCAAGTACAAGTGTGCTATATTACCCCCAATAATATGTACAATACTTTGAAGTAAAGGCAATACAGTCCCTTTTTAGATAATCACCACCTGTCTTAGGCCACACTTAGGGGTGACAATTCAGTAATAATTACAATGAAAAAAATGCCTTGCCTGTGTTATTTCACAACATCCTTCCCTTTACACTCATCACATACTTCACCCCACCTTCACACACAAGCTTAAGATCCACCCCTATAGTGCATTTTTTAAATCTAGAGAAAGGACAAGGAATCAAGGACAGACATATGCTTTAAATATGATTTATAGAGTTGTGAAGCATGTGTACAGCTTATCTGGATAATAATTATGGACAGTGTTAGGTTATGTCACTGACTCAATTATTGTACTTTTTTCTATCACTGCCATTTTGGGAAGAATTTGAATTTGAAGATTTTCAATAACTTTCCCATCTGATTTTATCAGAGCATTAATTAAATTTCAAAATTATTCCAAAGAGTCTAAATGACCCTGAAGAAGGATCAAAACTATAACTTAACTATAACTATGACAATCAAAATAAACCCCATTTAGTTTGTCCCAGTGGGAAAGGTTGTTTTTAGTTGTTTTTTGGCATTTAGTTTGTCCTTCTGTGGTGTCAGGAATTGAGATGTGTGAGCCATTTTAAATAACACACAGGAAATGACATGAGTACAGTATAAATATATATCAGAATTCCAGGTCAAAAACATTCATTGTAAGCCTGCAGTTGTCTAACTTTATGTTAAAGGCTGCATCAGTACATTGCACAGTACTAATATACCAAGTAAATTGATATATTAAACATTAAGTATTTTAAGTAATCTTAACCAGTGTCAGGTTGCTAAGGACAGTCATATTAATGCTTACTGTCTAATAGATGTTTTCAACTTATCACTATTTGGCAACCTAAGTTATATATAGTATGACAAACTTATTTCTTCATGGCAAATTATAATACATTCTGTTTGCATGAGAGTGGAACCACTTTGTCAATGTACAAATAATTTTTTAGAAACAGCTGCGCTTTCCAGTCTCAGACCTGTAATACCCATATGCTGCACATATGAAAATGTTTCAGAAATGTGTATGCCTTACCACCTCCTGAGACCCTCTATTAGACCAGACACAGGGCTAATGCAGTACATTTGCCACCCTACTTCAATACAAATTGGCTACTTCATCCAAACCGACTAAACCCATCAGATTTGATTGTTTTAGCTGTAACAAAGAAGAAGAAGAAGAAAAATCCCTCAGTCGTGGCTACTAAAAGCCAATTCACATTGAACAGCTTTGCATTCATTGATTTTATCAAGAACCTTTTAGCTATGCACAAACTTCTATTTCTATTTCTATTTATTGCATTTCACATGAGATCAGATCAAACCTCCTGGATTGTGCTTCACTTTCATTTTCTCTCTCTAAGGGCCTGCATTTAATGCCTTATATTTAGGGCTGCTCTTAAACAATGACACTCAAAATACCTAACTCTATATACATAGAGGAAACTTAAATAAATCTGTAAAATTATTCTTCTCTGTTAAAGTTGGTGTTGAGCAATTCTCCATTCTCAGGCATAGCAGACATCAGAGATATCATTTTAACCCATTAAATGTTAGCTTTGAAAGCTATTATGGACATTTCTGCACGTTTTCTGGTTCATTTCTTTATTCTTTAGAACTTGTCTGAACAGCCTCATGTATCAGTAGCCCAATATCAGCATTTACCATTCATCTATACCTCTTTATTCTCTTTTTTTGGAGAGAATGTACTTTGACCTCCTGGTATTCTGAATTAAATAATATGGAAGCACTTTCATCACAGGGCACATTTGAAACCTTTTCTTTCTTTCTTTCTTTTTTAAATACATCTTTATATTTCAGTTCCCAAGCTCTAAGATATGTGAAAAGGAGGATTTCCAAGTCCTTGACTATTATTGGCTGTGGTTTGGTTATGGTGGCCTCATGTATAACTGCAAAGCCCAATCATGTGATAGTTTATGTGTGGTGTAGATTTTAAACTCTTATAAAAGGCATCAAGATTAGCTAATGAGTTATACCATCAGCTAATGTATAAGGGTTGGGGGGGGGGCATCAATAATCTATAAGACTGATTATTTAATATCAGTAATTAAACTCTTAAGCAAAATAGATCTACACTATACGTTATACAGAAATATATTTTTTTTTTGCATCACGAAAATGCATGTGCACAAAATGCACATGATGGCACATGAGCAGCATTAGAAAATATACTTGTAATAACACACTGTCTTCTGGAAATTATTCTCTATTACACAATGAGAAGTAGCAACAGTTGCTTTATGATTCCCATCTGGACAAAGCTGGCACAGAATGCTTCAGAAAACAAGCTAAAATGAATGTATTTGAAGGCTGAGCAAGCTTGACAGAAGAATGGCAGGCCTTGCAACAGGGGAAAGGGAGAGATATTACTTTGTTAGATTAACAGTAGCCTGTAGTGCTTTTGGTTGGAAGAAAAAAAAAGGAAAAACAGGCAGAACCAGTCACAGTGAGCTTACTCTGTACCTGTGAAAAAAGGGGCCTGTGAGTAGTGGGTTTTCAGTTTGAAGGCCAGCAAATTTCATTCCACATGCTGAAAGCTAGCAAAGCAAGACAGAGACGCTTTAATCTGAGGATAAGAGAAGAGAAGGTGCACATTACACACTGTGACACCTCGGTAAATCTCTCTGTAACAGCCAGAGATGCTAAAGTCAATGAAAAACAACCAGAGGTTTTCAACAGGAATGTGACCAAATGAAAAATCATGCAGGATACTTCAGGCAGGATAAAGAAGTGCTTCTCAATTTCGACTAATAAACAAATATGAGTAAATAAAATCAGTCAGAGGGAGTCCTAAGGAGTTGGTAGACTGTGACTGCCTTTTTTTAAAGGTCAGAAAATTTAGGTCATCCCAAAATAAAGAACATTCTTTTAAAGAGCAACTCAGAAAATTTCATGGAAAATGTCACAAAAGCATGATCTTAATCTGTGTCATCCCTTATATTTAGTACTATATTTTGTCCGAGTTTACACTAAAGTTCCTTGAGGAGCATGTTTAAAAAAAGGTTTATATGATCATCACATTTTTAAAGCATAGCTTTCTCTGGCTTGTTTCATGGCTTAAAATTTTGAAGTTGTTGAATAGTTGTAGCCTAATGTTTGCTGAGAATTTTATGTTATTTCATGCATGTAATGTGGGCATGTGTAGGCTTTAGAGGGTTCCCAAATTGTATAATTATTTGCAAGCAGTCCACCAATACCTAATAAAACCTCGAATGGTAGGGTAAGTGTGGGCGAGTGTATAAAATGTAGTAATTAATTTCTTATAGAAGAGTACATCTTAAAAAAAGTAAAACAAATGTCACCTATCTGTGTAAAGGGTTCCTGAAATCTAATTTCAGGAATCTTAATTGAAACAGTATAATAGGCAAAAATTCTGTCAAAAAAGAAACATGCAACTAATTTAAGGTAATAAAACAAAGCAATTAGTACAGTAAACTCTCATTGTTTGTCTTGTAAACGTGTAGTGAATCAGTTGTTACTCTTTACTCTTCCCCAGAAAGATATTTTACTGTGGAAATAGGCCAAGCGAGAGCCAGTTCCTTGAAAGTGAAGCAATTACTGAAAGCAATAAAACAGCAGAAGTACATTCGACAGAGCAATTTTTGGGCTGATGCCCCCTATGGCAGTGCACTTGTTCTCAGCAGCATAAGTACAGTCTGTTCACTTGCATCCCACTTGCTTTCCTCCACATTCTTCATTACAATTCAGTATTGTTTCCCTTCCTTTACATTTAAGACCTGAAGAAAACAGGAAAACAAATAGATACACTTTGGTCCAGGAAGTCTTTGCTGAGAATGCAGAGCGAGGTCAGGCTTTTCTGTTGCTTGTCCACTGTGCACTGCATTCACCTTACTTAAAGAAAAGAACTTTATGTTGTTGTGGTAAATACAAGATGTCTATTGAAATTATATCCCAGTATATAAGGGTTTTTTAAGGATTCAACTGAAGTCCACTGAGGAAGAGAAGCACATATACAATTTCATAAAAACACAAAGCATGAATACATGTCTAACCATTTCTTTTTATCATAGACCTATTTGAGAAAGTGCCCAGACACTTTTCAATTTTATTTTAATTTATTTTGTGCCAACTGCAAAAGTCTAAACACTACGAATTCACAAAAAGGCCTTACAGACCTTAATATCTCTGGGGGTCTCGGCTTATTTCTGTTTATTTCTAAGACCAAAATGCTGATGGAAAAATTGCTTAATTCTTTATTTTCTATTACATCCCGGTTTGTTTGAATGCTGGGGGATAAAGCAGTTATTGTGGGGACTGAGGGGAACTGACATGTAATGTTAATAACAGGCTACATTATACTTTCACATACCAGAGGTAATCCAACCACTGAAATTTGAAATTAGAAAGAAACAATGCCAGCAAATACCAAGTGACCAAAATGAAGTGCAGTGACTGACCATTGATGCAGGTGATACAGAAGATATACTGAAGATGTACTATTTTGAGTTGTTTTGTTTTGTTTCTTATTTAAACCAGTCCATTTGATCCCAGCTTGCTCCAGAAGATCTGTCTGCTAGTTGTGCATCCTTGAATAGCACCAGCTAGACCGAAGAATTTTTACAACATTGATGGATGCACATTATAAAAGCATGGATAGTGCCAGACTTTAGAGAACATTAGTATGCTGGCACCAATGAATCGTGCACTATATAATTACCTCCAGAAAAGAAAACGGTAATCGCAGTTAATTATTGAAGTGGGATGCAAATTGCCCCATGGTCGCACAGAATTATATAACAATTACACACAGTAAGAGAATCATGGCACACACCAGAGGCCAGACATGTTTGTATGCAAATTAATTTTCATATGTGCATAATATGCATGTGGTTCTTCAGGCACTTTATTCCCATAACAGTGCTTCATGCAAGACATTGCACTTCATGCACTTCATGCACTTCATGCATTTCTCCTCTGTTTTTGTTGCCTCTGATAAGTGGAAATGACAGACAGACCAGAAGGTGTAGAATCACTGCCAATTCAGCATAGTTGCTGATCGGGAGAGACATGGTGAGGTTGGAATACATGTACCATTGTAAAGCAAAGCTGTTTGCAGGCACCAGCTCTCAGAATGGCTTGGGACTGTGATGGATTGCCATCATTAATCACGCCAGCGCTAGAGTCCAAGACTGATGTGCAGAAATTTAAATCTTCAGCATTTTCAAGATTAAAGCCATGTGGCAAGGTTAACATTCTTCTGACACTGAAGGAAAAGGCTGGAAGCAATGCATTCCCAGACAGCCTTGCGTAACCTTCACTCTTCAAGCTGTTTCTGCCTCATTCACCAAAGTGCTATCACTTTTAGTTAGCAGAAAGTAGATATTTTTGATACACTAAACAGTTCAGTTCTTCATAGTTTCCATCCATCCATTATCTATACCGCTTTATCCGTCTGGGTCGCGGGGAAGCTGGAGCCAATCCCAGCATCTTCGG